>MJUU01015381.1:125347-141936 GCA_002080025.1 Modiolus philippinarum | reverse complement strand
TAATTTGATTTCGATAGCTGGAACACCCCTCTAGGTTGTTTGCAAGTTTGATTATGATTTGATTTCGATAACTGGAACACCCCTCTAGGTTGAAATTTGTTCTCATCGATCCCTTGGATGTTTGAGCCTTAGAAGTTTGACTGTATATGTTGGACTAAAGTTGTTTATCCAGATCTTGTCATTACAAATCCTTTTAAACTTCTTAATGGATTCATTAAATTATTAACACATGCCTGTACGTATTGATGTGCAAGTGTTAATTTCCCTGGCATATTTAAAGTAAGGGCAGTTTCACATCCATCTAGGATATGAAAGTCATGGCACATTAACATGATGACTGATAATTAGCTCGCCGGGACGAATGTCCGGAGAGCTATTGTCATTACCCCGGCGTCGGCGTCGTCGGCGTCAGCAAAACTTTAACCTGGCTTGTGGAATGGAGACCTGAAGAGCTGGGATGTTGATATTTGGTATGTGACTTCCTTGTGATGAGAGCTTTCTTCTGGTACCATGTTTGTAGACATTTTGACCTTGACCTTGCCCTGAGGGTTATTTTTCAAAAACTTTAACCTTGCCTCTAGAAGGTAGGCTTTTAGTGGTAGGGTGTTTATATTTGGTAAGTAACTTCCTTAAGATGAGAGCTTTCTAGTGGTACCATATTTGTAGACATTTTGACCTTGACCTTGCCTTGAGGGCAATTTTTGAAAAACTTTAACCTTGCCTCTAGAAGGTAGGCTTTTAGTGGTAGGGTGTTTATATTTGGTATGTAACTTCCTTATGATGAGAGCTTTCTAGTGGTACCATACTTGTAGACATTTTGACCTTGACCTTGCCCTGAGGGCAATTTTTAAAAAAACTTTAACCTTGCCTATAGAAGGTAGGCTTTTAGCGGTATATGGTGTTTATATTTGGTATGTAACTTCCTTATGATTAAAGCTTTCTAGTGGTACCAAATTTGTAGACATTTTTGCCTTGACCTTGCCCTATGACAATTTTTAAAAAACTTTAACCTTGCCTCTAGAAGGTAGACTTTTAGTTTTAGGGTGTTCATATTTGGCATGTAACTTCCTTATGATGAGAGCTTTCTTCTGGTACCATACTTGTAGACATTTTGACCTTGACCTTCCCCTGAGGGCAATTTGTAAAAAACTTTAACCTTGCCTCTAGAAGGTAGGCCTTTAGTGGTAGGGTGTTTATATTTTGTATGTAACTTCCTTATGGTTATAGCTTTCTTGTGGTACCATATTTGTAGACATTTTGACCTTGACCTTGCCCTGAGGGCAATTTTTTAAAAACTTAAAATTTGCTTTTAGAATTAAGTTGTTTAGTGGTATGGTGTTCATATTTGGTATGTGACGTTTTTTTTTTATGAGAGCTTTCTAATGGTACCATATTTGTAGACATTTTGACCTTGACCTTGCCCTGAGGGCAATTTTTTAAAAACTTTAACTTTGCTTCTAGAATTAAGTTCTTTAGTGATAGGATGTTTATATTTGATATGTGACTTTCTTGTGAAGAAGGCTTTTTATTACTTTCGAATTTATTGTGCATTGAGGTTACTGGAATCCCCGGCGAGCTATGTTGTCCTCTGACAACTCTTGTTTAAAAAGGTATATCACACACTGTCTCTTTTACTACTTTATAAGCAGTAATACACAAGTCAGTATAATTATAGGTAATAATTTTTATAATGAAACCATGTTACTATGGCAAATTTTTATCCCCGCCGCAACAAGACACGGGGATATGGTAATGTCGGGCGTCCGTCCGCCTTGTAAGCGCTCTAGCAAGTTTATTTCTCATTTGATTTGAATGATATTTATACAGTAGCTTTAGTTCAAGGGTACCTCGAGCGAGTTCAAAGATGAGTCCTATTCAAATATTTTTGTAGGAGTTATGTCCCTTTTTAACTTAGAAAATTGGCAAAATATTCTTGTAAGCGCTCTAGAAAATTTATTTCTCAATTTGGATTTGGATAATATTTACACAGTAACTTTAGTTCTGGAATGCCTCAAGGGAGTTCAAAAATGAGCCCTGTTCAAGTATTTTTGAAGGAGTTATTCCCCTTTTTAACTTTGAAAATGGACAAAATATCCTTGTAAGCGCTCTAGAAAATTTATTTCTCATTGGATTTGGATAATATTTACACAGTAGCTTAAGTTCTAGAATGCCTCAAGTGAGTTTAAAGATGAGCCCTGTTTGAGTATTTTTGTAGGAGTTATGCCCCTTTTTAACTTTGAAAATTGGCAAAATATCCATGTAAGTGCTCTAGAAAATTTATTTCTTATTGGATATGGATAATATTTATACAGTAGCTTTAGTTCTAGGATGACTCGAGGGAGTTCAAAGATGAGTTCTATTCGAGTATTTTTGTAGGAGTTATGCCCCTTTTTAACAAAATATCCTTGTAAAGCGCTCCAGAATAATTATTTCTTATTATATTTGGATATTATATGTACATGTATACAGTAGCTTTACGTTCAGGATGCCTCAAGTGATTTCGAAGATGAGTTCAGGTTGAATATTTTTGGAGGAGTTATGCCCCTTTTTAACTTTGAAAATTGACAAAATATATTTGTAAGATTTCTGGCAAATTTATATCTCATTGGATTGGGATAATATTTATACAGTACCACCTCAAGTGAGTTGTAAGATGAGTCCTGGTTAAAAATTTTTGTAGGAGTTATGCCCCATCTTAACTTTTAAATTTACCTCAGATTTGCTGGAGCGATGGGGTTATATGGCTACGCGTAGCCCTTGTACTCTCTTACTCAATGGAAACTTTCATTTTTAATTTCCATTCCAAAATTTTACTGCAGATCCACATAGCAACAGAGAGGATTAATTTACCTGAATCCACTATGTTATGTAAGGATCTAAATTTAAGAATTACACTTCTATATTATGAAATGAAGATAAATATATGATTTATTTAACAAAAAGGAAACTGATTTGAAAATAACCCCAAAAAAATGTAGAATGTTGATGGCTCCAACTGCAATAGCTCGAACACCATGTTGAAGTTTAAACATAGTCAACCTTGATAGCTTAAATTGTTTACATTGGTCCCTTGGGTGTTGGAGCCATCGAAGTTCGACTGTATTTGTGTGATGTTTTTAGCTAACCTGGCCTTAAAGGACATGTGAGCTTTTGCCATCACTTTGCGTCTGACCGTCCATCGTCCATCAACAATTTCAAAAATTTCTCCTCTGAAACTGGTGAGCCAATTGTAACCAAACTTGACCTGAAGCATCACCAGGGTATGCAGTTTCAAAATTTTGTTAGATTAATCTGAAGACCAAACAACATGGCTGCTGTTACTAAAAATAAAACATAAGGGTAAATTGCTGTTTTTTGTAAATAACTCAAAAAACGTTACTGATATAAAAAAATCTGACGAGGTAAAAGTGATCAGCATAGCAAGATCTACCTGCCCTGCAATTTTGAAGAAGATCTGAAAACCCTTCCTGGAGTTATTGCCCTTTTTCCGTAAAATTTTCAAAATTTGTGCTTTTTTAGTTCGCCTCAACGAAGTTGAGGAGGACTATTGGAGTACCCTGGCGTCCGCGTCCGCATTTAGGTATATATCTTGGTAACTATGAAGGGTAGGGTCATCAAACTTTGTGTACAGATGCATCTTGGGCTATCTCACAGCCTTCAAGAAAATTAGGTCTCTGACCTATATTTTCCGCTTGACTGGCTTTCATTTAATTTTAGGTCCGAGTTGATATCTCAGTAACTGTTCATGGTCGGATCATCTTACCTTGCATGTGCATGCATCTTTGGGGGTAGGTCAGCATCCTGGCAAAATTAGGTCACTTTGACCTATATTTTCTGCATGAGTGACTTACATTCAAGTTTACGTCCGAGTTCAGATCTAAGTACCTGTACATGGTACAATCATCTGTCTTTGCATGTGCATGCATCTTTGGCGGTAGGTCAGCGTCCATGCAAAATTAGGTCACTTTGACCTATATTTTCCGCATGATTAACTTACATTCAAGTTTACGTCAGAGTTCAGATCTAAGTACATATGTACCTGTACATGGTACAATCATCTAACCTTGCATGTGCATGCATCTTTGGGGGTAGGTTAGCATCCAGGCAAAATTAGGTCACTTTGACCTATATTTTCCGCATGATTGACTTACATTCGACAGTTTACGTCCGAGTTCAGATCTAAGTAACTGTACATGGTAGGATCATCTTACCTTGCATGTGCATGCATCCTTGGGGGTAGGTCAGCATCCATGCAAAATTAGGCCACTTTGACCTATATTTTCTGCATGATCGACTTACATTCGAGTTTACGTCCCAGTTCAGATCTAAGTAACTGTGCATGGTACAATCATCTAACCTTGCATGTGCATGCATCTTTGGGGGTAGGTCAGCATCCCTGCAAAATTAATTAGGTCACTTTGACCTATATTTTCTGCATGATTGACTTACATTCAAGTTTACGTCCGAGTTCAGATCTAAGTAACTTTACATGGTAGGATCATCTAACCTTGCATGTGCATGCATCTTTGGGAATAGGTCAGCATCCAGGCAAAATTAGATCACTTTTCTGTTTATGTCTGCATTCAGGTCTCGGTTACTGTACATGGTAAGATCATCTAGCCTTTGTATACATGCATAAGGGATGGTAAATGAGCACCCTGGCCAACATGTGCCATAATGAGGCGAACTTTGTAATTGTTGATTACCTATGTTAATTTATCTTTATACCTCTGTAAACAAAGTTTGGGGGGGGGGGGTATATAGGAATCACCCTGTCTGTCTGTCCATCCGTCTGTCCACACTTCTCGTAAGCGCAACTCCTCTTAAACCACTTGAAGGATTTTGATGAAATTTTACACAAAGGAAGGACACTATATGGAGATGTGCATGAAGGAATATAGTTTTTGTCCGAAACCAGGAAGGTGAGATAATTCGACTTTGACTTTTCGTAGATTCCCTATGTATGGGTTACATGGTAAGTGCAACTCGTCTTAAACCACTAGAAGGATTTTGATGAAACTTTACACAAAGGAAGGACACTATGTGGAGATATGCATGAAGGAATATGATTATTGTCTGAAACCAGGAAGGTGAGATAATTTGACTTTGTCTTTTTGTAGATTCCCTATGTATGGGTTACATGGTAATTGCAACTCCTCTTAAACCACTAGAAGGATTTTGATGAAACTTTACACAAAGGAAGGACACTATATGGAGATATGCATGAAGGAATATGATTATTGTCCGAAACCAGGAAGGGGAGATAATTTGTCTTTGACTTTTCATTGTTTCCCGATGTATGGGTTACCTGATAAGCGCAACTCCTCTTAAACCACTTGAAGGATTTTAATGAAACTTTACACAAAGGAAGAAAAGTGGAGATAATTTGACTGACTTTCGTTGATTTCTCCTGCAATTATCTGTTTTTTGCAAGAAAAATTTTAGATATTGTGAAGTCAAACTGTTGGAGAGACACGCTTTTTTTCATTATAATCCTCTTGAAAAGTTGTTTTCAAAGTGTTGTAATGAAATTTCTCTAATGCTTATGATTTTTGTGTAAAATGTCAATTAGGCTAAAAAAAAGGTGAATTTCGTATTTGGCTGATTTTGCCAGAGCATTTTCATTGGAATCCTTGTGAAAAGTTTTTTCTTGAAGATTATATCATTGTGTCCATACTTGTATTGTGTCCACACTTGTACTGTGTCCACACCTGTATTGTGTCCACACCAACTTTAACGCAATTTTTGTAGGAAAGCAACCATTTGATTAAGTGATGGACCTTGGCAGGAACATCTGATCCTTGATCATGTTAATATTTTAATGCTTTGATACATTTTTTTCTCTGTCTTTTTTCAGTCCATGGCACAGATATGGCTTCCACTATCCTGGTAATTGTTTCAGCAAGTTTCCGAACCTTTAAACATCTCCTTGAATTCTTTCCACGCCCCCTCCATAAATAAAAAAAGTGATGGCTCCCTTAATTGTACCGTAATCAAATGTCGTTTTTATTCTGATTTTGGGTTCTTTCAGATATGCAATATCTAATAGTCCGTGGGCTGGAAACACTTTCCGTGCACCCCCCCCCCCCCCTTCCGAACCAGACTGTTTTTTTATATGACCGCAAAAATTTTGCGGTCGTATTAATTTTTGCGGTCGTATTATGGTATGGCGCAGTCATCGGCGTCTGTGGCCAGCATAACTTTGTTTCTAGTGGACGGATCATCTTCAAATTTCAGTATGTGGTTTCTTGGCATAATGGCAATCCCGGGATTTAATTTCGGGTTTGTGGCCCCACCCGTTTAAAAAAGGGTTAAATTAGGTGTTTTCACATATTTGACTGTAGAATCTTTATTATTTTTCGGATTTTGATGGGGTTTCTTTCAATAAACTCCTTAGAAAATTTCCAATCTGGAGTATGCCAACGGATTTCATGTGGCATGTACCGTTCACGAGATAAATGGGGCCCAAAAGGGGCGAATTTCAAAAATTTAATTTTTTTATTTTTAGTCCGATTTTGATGCAATTTTTTCCAAAGGATTCCTTATGAAAAATTAACATAGCGCTCTACTATTAGATTTTTTGTAACTTGTTTCCTTACCCAGCTATGAGGGGCCAAAGGGGGCCAAAATCATAAATTTTCAGATAACCTAAAATTTTTATTTTTCATCTGATTTCGATGGGATTTTTTTCTTTGGATTCCTCTTGATGTAAGCTTTCGGTAGTATGTCAACGGATTTGGTGTAGCTCTTACCGTTTCCGAGCTATGAGGGGCCAAAGGGGGCCAAAATCATAAATTTACAGATAACCTAAAATTTTTATTTTTCATCGGATTTCGATGGGATTTTTTTCTTTGGATTCCTCTTGATGGAAGATTTCAGTAGTATGTCAACAGATTTTGTGTAGCTCTTACCGTTTCTGAGCTATAAAAGGTCAAAGAGGAATCATAAGGAGTCATTAGGGCTAATTTTTATTTTCCCTAGTTTGTGTCCAGCTAATTACTGGGTCAATCTCCTTATTGCATCCTTCTAATTATTGGGTCAAGCTCTTTCGTTTGTCCATACTCGCTTTAAATTACACTTTTTCAAATTTCAGTGGACGACATGCTGCGGTCGTAACATGCGGCGCTTGGCGTAGCCCTTTATTCAGTCTTTCTATGTCCCCTCTTCAAAATAAAACATGTTAACACGAACATAACCTGCATGCATAGACAGTATAGTACACCCGAAAAATTATTTGCACTTACCATATCGATTCAATGAGCGGGGGGGTATATTTGGCTGCCATTCGGCGACAGCCCTTGTTAATTTCAAAAAGTGTAACAGATAGAGGTTAAGTGTATATTGCAAAAAGGTTCAGCATATCAAGATCTACAAACCTGAAATTTTGAAGAAAATCCAAAAACCCTTGAATGAGTTATTGCCCTTTTTTCATGGAATTTTCAAAATTTTCATATTTTTCCTCTTTTATTTCCAAAACAAAGATGAAGGTTAAATGTAAATTGATAAAATGTTTGCCATGCGGTGTGGATTTCAAAACTGGTGTTTAAAATTGTTTGATGACCGCCATTTTCAAAATGGCCGCCAAAAAAAGGCTGTAAATTTCAATGAAATTTGGTTTCCAAATAGATATTGATATAGCGACTTCAAAACCTATGTTGAAAAGTGTTCGTTGACTGCCATTTTCAAAAATGGCCACCAAAAAAGGCAGGAAAATTCAACATTGTCCGATTTCAATGAAATTTAGTTTCTAAATAGGGTTTGGTGTTGCAACTTCAAAACCGACATTAAAAATTGTTTGTTGACAGCTATTTTAAAAATGGCCACCAAAAAAAAGGTGGGAAAATTCAACATTGTCCGATTTCAATGAAATTTGGTGTCCAAGTGGATATTGATGTTGCGACTTCAAAACCAGATTTGAAAATTGTTTGTTGAGCACCATTTTCAAAATGGCCACAAAAAAAGGCGGGAAAATTCAACATAGTCTGATTTCAGTGAAATTTAGTTTCCAAATAGATATTGATGTCGTAACTTAAAAATATGGTGTTGAAAATTGTTGTTGACAGCCATTTACAAAATGATGTCTCAACTTCAAAACTTGTGTCGAAAGTGGTCCTTTGCAAGAATATTTTTTGTCAAAAAAGCCCAACAAAGAAATATAGTAAAACATGAACAGACTTAAAATACAGTTCAAGATATTGGTGGTGTTTGAACTACCAAAGTTTGGGGGACTGAAGTTCAACTGAATAACTTACAATGTTACCTTGATTGTGGCAACTGAAAGCCAGGTGAGTGATACAGGCTCCTGGGAGTCTCTGGTTAAATTGAATCAGCAGATTTTTTCTCTCACTTGAATAGATCCAGAATCATATACTGGTCAAATAAACATGTATATTGATTCAGTTATTTTACACAGAGTTATGACCTCAATCGATTTGATGAGGAGAGTGTATTGTTTGAAGTACAATGCAACATAATTTTAAGTTGAACACATATATACTTAATGATCAAATATATTTTGTCAACTTTTCAGTATTTTAGTCCATATTTATCAGCTGATATGAGGAAAATGGCAGAATCTTTCAATACAACAGTTTCAGAATTAGAAGATGAATTAATGCAACTTATACTTGATGGTCAAATTAATGCTAGGATAGATTCTCATAATAAAGTAAGTTTAAGATATCCTTACAAAAAATTCCAAACATGAAGATGAGTTTACTTCGGTATATCAGGATATTTTGATGATCCAGCATGATCATTACTATTGTCATAAACTTCACAGCCTATTTAAATGCATTATATAAAACAGTAAAACAAGTATTAAAAACAAAGCAAATATTTCCTTGCTCTTTATACACCCAAATCACTAAGGGCTTTCCCAGAAATAAAGGTAATGGGGGGAGGTCGGATAGCACTTTTTAGAGGGACCCACCATGCATAAAATTTTAATTCCTTTGTCCCATTCTTTCCCTAGTGCAAGTCTCCAATATACCCCCCTCCTACAATTATTTCTGGAACAGCCCTAACAAAAATTGACGTGAAAATAACTCGATGTACTGTTAGTGCAGAAAATCTTTGTACTTTGTTAAATAAGTGTAGATATATAGATTCTGATTGGGTAAATCAGTATGCCGTTATAAATCCAAGTTTTGGCTGTATAAAGCGGTTTGGCAATATTTCAAGAGAGACTTATAGTGAAAGTAAAGGCAGGCGGGGAAAATGGACTTTCATGGTGACTTCAAGATGAAGAACAATGATTAAAATGTTCCATTACTTAGTTTTACAATGTATTTGCAGAGACTTTGTCTCATTTGCATTTACTCCATATCCTTTCATTGTTTATTTCAAAATTTGTGGTGTTCAGCCAAGTGGTAAATGAAATTAGGGGCATTATAACAGGATTTAACTCAGTCTTCGTGAAATGCATTTCAAATTTGGTGGACATTCAGTCCGGTAGTCTTTTATGGCATATCGGACCGACCAAACGGTCATCGGACCAAAAGTTTCAACACATTTTGTATTATCAGAGATTTCCTGAAAATCATCATTTTTTTTGTGATATCGGTTTATACTTCTCACTTCCTGTTTGGAAAGTTTTCATCTGAGCAGTAGTCAATTTAACCACAATTTTATCTATTTGACGAAAGATACTTGACAGGAAATGTTAGCGATAAAAAAATTAAGTCTCAAATCTACCAGATAATTGTCATTTTTGCAGCTTGAAACATCATTTCCAGTGGTTAAGACCAAGAACAATGTCGGAAATTCAGACCAACACTTTGAAATTTTTTATCAGTCCTCCTGCAAAAATGTCAGTTGGACTGATGCATTTTGTGAAGACTGTTTTACTGGATATGGTATCTGATATGGTTGCAACCTGGAAGACCTCATTTCTAGATGAAAAAAAGATACATCATGATTTGTCGTTTTATCAGATGGTTATCTTTTGATGTTCTAAAGACTATAGTCAAATTTTTAACATTTTCAATGAAGGGATTCATACTTACAGACATGGGTTAAGGTAGTTACCAGACAATTCTGCCAATTGAATTACTTAAATAGACATTTGACCCTCTATTAAATCCTCTAAGCTTCTTAAAGATGTTTTCTCTGAGCCATGCTGCTATTTCATTTGAAATTTAAATATGCATCCGTTCCAGGTATCAGATTATTTGATATGAATTAGAATAGAGCCTTGTGTGTCATGTGTCGTTGAACTAGAAAATGTGTAAAAACATTGACCCTTGAATTAAAACTACATTTTAAAACATGGAATTCAGTTTGAGAACAAAAATAAAATGATTATTGATGATTTCTTACTTATGATTGGGTACTCAAACATGAAAAGAGATGTACAAATCTGAAAATGGAGCTAAAACAAGTGGACCAAAAGTGTTTGAAGTGTATTAAATCAGGAGAGGGAAAGTAAGGCATTTTGAATTTATTTAGATAGATGGATACCTGAAGAATAATAAATTACTGATATTTATTGGCAAGTAAAGGGTTTCTATATTGAATAAATGGCAGGATTTTGAAGTGATCTGTTATCAAATCATTTCTATTTACATGTATATTTTAGATTCTATATGCCAAAGATACTGATCAAAGAAGCAGCACATTTGAAAAATCATTATCAATGGGCAAAGAATATCAACGAAGAACAAAGGTGTGTACACTTTTAATGTAAAAAAATGTCTACTTTTTAAGGAAACACATTTGACTATTATTTTTCAAATGTCTGTCATTTTCTTGGTGCCAACAAGACAATAACTTTTGATGTTTGTCTCGCCCGCGACGAAAGTCGCAGAAAGCGAGACATAGGCGTGCAAAGTATGAAGGCGACAGCAACTGCCTTAACTTTTACTTTATACAGGTTATTTTGAAAACCCTTTGATGTAGGAACGTCATATTTGGTCCAGTGGTAGTACTAATCAAGTGCTACCTGACGGACATAAAATCATATGACCTTGACCTCTATTGCACGATCCAGTGACCACGTTAAGTTTCTCTGATTAGATCCATATCTCAATAACTGTAAGTGGTAGGTCAATGATATTTGGTATATACGTTTGTCTTGAGTAGTACATGTCAGTCTAGCGTATGACTTTTGTCCTTGACCTCAATTTCTTGGTCTAGTGACCACGTTAAGTTTGTCTGATTAAGTCCATTTCTCATTAACTATACCTGGTAGGTCAATAATATTTGGTATGTAGGTTGGTCTTGAGTAGTACATGTCAGTCTGGCATATGACTTTTGTCCTTGACCTCAATTTCATGGTCTAGTAACCATGTTAAGTTTCTCTGATTAGATCTATATCTCAAGAACTGTAACTGGTAGGTCAATGATATTTGGTATATAGGTTGATCTTGAGTAGTATATGTCAGTCTGGCATATGACTTTTGTCCTTGACCTCAATTACACGGTCTAGTGACCACATTAAGTTTCTCTGATTAAGTCCATTTCTCATTAACTATACCTGGTAGGTCAATAATATTTGGTATGTAGGTTGGTCTTGAGTAGTACATGTCATCTGGCATATAGCTTTTGTCCTTGACCTCAATTTCACAGTCTAGTGAGCATGTTAAGATTTTGTAATTAGGTAATTATCTCAGTAACTATAAGTGATAGGTCAATAATATTTGGTATATAGGCTGGTCCTAGGTAGTACATGACAGTCTGCTATATGGCTTTTGTCTGTGACCTCATTTTCAAGGTTCAGTGAGCATGTTGAGTTTTCAAGTATCTATTAATATATGGTCAATAATATTTGGTATGTGGGTTTGTCTTAGATGGAACATGACATCCTGCTATTTGGCTTTAGCCCTTGACCTCATTTTCACGGTCTAGTAAACATGTTTGGTTCTCCAGTATCTATATCAGTCGTAGGTCACTGATATTTGACATTTTGGTTTTTGGTTATATATAACAGTTTGCTATATTGCTTTTGTCAGTCAACATGTGAAGTTTTCTGAATTCGTCAGTTAGAGTTTTCACATCTGTTTTGCGACCAAGTAGGAACGGGTGAGACATCAATTTGGGATCAATTTTGGATACTTCAAATAAAGAATTTAATACTTTGAAAGTACTATTGTTCATGGGGTTCAAATTTTTGTGAATTTCATGGTTTGCCAAAGGAAATGTATTTAACCCAAGAATTTAGTTAAATTTAGAATTTAAAACAATGAATTTAAGTACATGTGTACATGTACCAATGAAATAGTTAAATCTATGAAAACCATGAAGATTGATGTACATGAATAAAAGTATTTTTGCAGTATACTTTGAAAGTTATTTTTTAAGCATCTGTAAAACATAGATGTAAAATGTAGCCTTTTCAGAAAAAAATCTTACCCTCAGCAGTCTGAGGTACTCTTGTCTATGTTAAATTCTATGTCATACAATCTGATAAAGTTTAATTTTTCTTTTTCAGAGGTTTTGGACCTTTTTACAGATTTTAAGGCCACTTTTGTATATCACAATTTTTAATGAACCACTTTATCTGTTTATTATACCCCGTTCCGTAGGAGAATTGGGTATACTGTTTAACCCTTGTCCGTCTGTCCGTATGTCCGTCTGTCTGTTCGTCGGGAACATCTTTTGTCAAGGATTTCTCTGCTTGTGTATGTAGTAATGATTTGATATTTGGTCTGAAGCTAAAGTATGATGAGTTGTATCGTGTCTCCCCTTTTCAAGTCCATAGCTCGTCTACTTCATGTTTGACAGAAACTTTATCGCTGCAACTGTGCCAATGATTGTATTGTGTCCACACTTGTACTGTGTCCACACCTGTATTATGTCCACACATATTTAATACTAATTTCTGCAGAAGTATTTGATATGATGATTTTATGTGTGTAAATTTAATGTGGTTTACTCATCAAGTTTATGACTCAGTGTCAGATTTTGGAGCTTCTTTGATTTTATTTATAATGCATTAGAATTTTTTGCACACTGATCCCAACTCTTTATACCCCCGCTGTGAAAAAGTGGTGGGTATATAGTGATGGTGGTGTCCGTCCATTTGTCTGTTTTGTCCGACCGTCACACATTTTTGGTCACAGTTTTCTCAGCTTGTATATGTTTTAATGATTTCATATTTGGTCAGAAGCTCGATTATGATGATTTGTAACGTGTAAGCTATTTTCGGGTCTGCGGTGTCGCTATTTCCTGTTTACCGATATGTTGAAGTTTTACCTAACACACTGTTGATGAGGAATTTTTGTCACAGTTTTCTCATCTTGTATATGTTGTAATGATTTCATATTTGGTCAAAAGGTTGATTATGATGAGTTGTAATGTATAAGCTATTTTCGGGGGGAATATTGTTTTACCCTTGTCCGTCCGTCTGTCCGTCTGTACGACTGAAAAAACACAACTATTTATGTTTTTTTTTAGAAAGTTTGCCAACAAATGCCAACTACTTCAAACGAATCTAACTTATAATAAGTAGATGTGCACACACATATCTTTTGGAATATTCAAAATGGCCGCCGTTGCCATGGAAACTGAAAAAAGGCGGGAAAATTCAAAGTGCCTCAAAATGGATGAAACTTCACAGGAAGATTACCTAGCACCCATAGAATTGATTTTCGGGCTCAGAACTTCTCTTTTATGTATTTTGGAAAAAGGAGAGGCATATCATTGTGTCCATACTTGTACTGTGTCAACACACGCTTAAATTTGCACTTTCCCTATTGATTCAGGGTTCAATGAGCGGGGGCATGATTGGTTGCCATTCGGCGACAGCTCTAGTTTCTCAATATTATCTGATAACAGTGATCTAACAACCATCAATATAAAATTCTGGACATGAGTTGTGATCTGTTAAATATGGGAATCTCTTTGCAGTTTATCCAGGTGCCTGCTATAACAACAATTGCCCAATGGGCAGGGGTGTTTTGTTAACAGCTTTTTTATAGTTGATACTTGTTGAAATTTTGTGTTTGGTTGCATGTTAAAAATGATTCATTGTATTTAAATTTCAAATTATTTATAACACTAATTGTTTGTATCATTTGCTTCTTACTACATGTTGTATGTTCCTTTCCTAAACATATAATTTGTTGACTTTTTAATTTATGTTTTTCAGGCTTTGATTTAAGATCAGCTGTTATCTAGTTGTTCTGATGTTTGATTTCTTATTATTTATATATTTCAGGCTTTGATAAAAAATCGGCTCTTATCTAGTTGTTTTAGTGTTTGATTTCTTTTTATTTATATTTTTCAGGCTTTGATATTACGATCAGCAGTTCTTAAAAATCAGATACATGTCAAAGTAAGTACAATACAGTTACTATGGTGATATAAAACTCTTCATAACAAAAAAAAATCAGATACATGTCAAAATAAGTACAATATGGTTACTATGGTGATATAAAACTCTTCATAACAAAAAATTCAGATTCATGTCAAAGTAAGTACAATACGGTTACTATGGTGATATAAAACTCTTCATAACAAAAAAATCAGATACATGTCAAAGTAAGTACAATACGGTTACCATGGTGATATAAAACTCTTCATAAGACAAAAAAAGATACATGTCAAAGTAAGTACAATACGGTTACTATGGTGATATAAAACTCTTCATAACAAAAAAAATCGGATACATGTCAAAGTAAGTACAATACGGTTACTATGGTGACATAAAACTCTTCATAACAAAAAAATCAGATACATGTCAAAGTAAGTACAATACGGTTACTATGGTGATAAAAAACTCTTCATAACAAAAAAAAAGATACATGTCAAAGTAAGTACAATACGGTTACCATGGTGATATAAAACTCTTCATAACAAAAAAATCAGATATATGTCAAAGTAAGGACAATACGGTTACTATTGTGATATAAAACTCTTCATAACAAAAAAATCAGATACATGTCAAAGTAAGGACAATATGGTTACTATGGTGATATAAAACTCTTCATAAGAAAAAAATCAGATATATGTCAAAGTAAGTACAATACGGTTACCATGGTGATATAAAACTCTTCATAACAAAAAAATCAGATACATGTCAAAGTAGGGACAATACGATTACTATGGTGATATAAAACTCTTCATAACAAAAAAAAAAGATACATGTCAAAGTAAGTACAATATGGTTACAATGGTGATATAAAACTCTTCATAACAAAAAAATCAGACACATGTCAAAGTAAGTACAATACGGTTGCTACGGTGATATAAAACTCTTCATAACAAAAAAAATCGGATACATGTCAAAGTAAGTACAATATGGTTACTATGGTGATATAAAACTCTTCATAACAAAGAAATTCAGATACAAGTCAAAGTAAGTACAATATGGTTACTATGGTGATATAAAACTCTTCATAACAAAGAAAAATCAGGTACATGCCAAAGTAGGTACAATACGGTTACTATGGTGATATAAAACTCTTCATAACAAAAAAAAATCAGTTAAATATCAAATTAAGTACAACATTGGTACTATAATGATACAAAATTCCAAATTCAAAAATATCATCAGTGTGAAAACACAAAAAAGAACAGGAGAGTCAGAATATATTTCGCATAGCTTTCCATATCGTGTAAGGCATCTTCATGATTCTTTTTTCTCCATTTTAAGGATGGTCACTCCTCAGGTTTTTGAAAGTGTCTCTGACTTTCGGAATTCCCTTATATTATCCACACTTTTCTTTTCAAAATATGTTTGTATACATCCAGAATAAACTTTTGACAAAATTTGATGAAATTCTTGATATATCTTCATTGTATTCTAAAGGGCGACTGCCTTAATGCAAAGTAAATGAAGAATCAAGAGGAGTTGGGTTTCCCGCCAATATTGTAGGCACGTAAATCACAAAAACGAGCACACTGACATATCAACATTTTTTGCTTAAAATTGTATGATCGATATTCTAATAGATAAAGATACTAAATGTAAAACCTTGATAAAATGAACTTGAGGAGTGACCATCTTTAAAGTAGAAAATCTGTGTTTTGCAGTCTGTACTTTATTGTAATGATATGTAATATACTGAATATTTATTTTTAATGATGTTCATTCCACCTTTTCTCTGCAATTTTAATCAGTTGCATCAATTTGGGTATATCTAGATCAAATCTATACTTAATTTATGGACCCAATCCTCAATCATGCTTGAATTAGCTTGTTAAGTAAGCTGGTTCTACAACCTGACTCTTTAAGTTTATTCTGATTCCAGGCCCAGATTATGATTCTAACCCCTCAAACATGCATGAACAATCACCTTCTTCAAACTTTGTAGAGGTATTGGATATGATGGCCTCACGATCTGTATACTTTTTCGTGAAATTTCCATTTTTCTTGCAAGAGTTATGGGACTTTATTCGTCAATTTTAAGGCAATTTTTTACATGTCGCGCTCTAACTTGTCAACCCTTTGGCCAATTCACTTCAAACTTTGTAGAGGTATTGGATATGATGGCCTCACGATCTGTATACTTTTTCGTGAAATTTCCATTTTTCTTGCAAGAGTTATGGGACTTTATTCGTCAATTTTAAGGCAATTTTTTACATGTCGCGCTCTAACTTGACAACCCTTTGGCCAATTCACTTCAAACTTTGTAGAGGTATTGGAT
>MJUU01015381.1:102113-115168 GCA_002080025.1 Modiolus philippinarum | reverse complement strand
GTGGTCTTTGAGACTTTCAGGAAATTTACCAAAATTGGAACCGCCTTTCAGAATCCTAAGTTATCAGAATTTTGTTTTTTACCAAACAATTGTCGGAATATAAAATAATATGCCTAAATTTTTAAAAAAATATGTCTTTGACATTTTCAGGAAATTTACCAAAGTTGGAACCGGAACCAAAATTCCAAAAGCTTATTGCAAATCTATAGACTATATGCAACAATTCTGCATAAAGATTTGATCCCTAAATCCAAAAATGTAGGAGGAGTTTGCGTCACATGCCACATGTGTCTAATCCACATCTTTGGGTCTTTGTAAAAATTGACATCATGGGGCCTCTTGTTTGCACCAAGACCAATATCGAAAATCCGAAAGCTTATTGCACATCTGCGGACTATATGCAACAATTCTACAACAAAATCAAATCCCTAAATCCAAAAATGTAGGAGGAGTTTGAGTCACAAGAAAAGTGTGACGGATGGACGGACAGACGGAGGGTATAACATTATCCCCGAACTTTCTTGGGAAGTGCGGGGATAATAACTGTACACTTATATTGTTCAAACATAGAAAACAGCCACAGCTTGCTAAGCTCACCTGGTTGTGCAGCATTGTTGTCGGTAAAATGAAATGGACTGTATTTATTCTTGCTAACAGATTCATTCATGCATAAACTGAATGTCACAGACTGCTTTCGAATCATTCATTGCAGCTGTCATCCCAAAATACAACCAGAATGCAAATATTGTTTAATGTTTGACATGTCAGTAAGCAGGAATGGACTTTAATTATTCTACCAAACCAAGTTGATGTAGGTAAAATACAGCATCCTAAGCATGCATTGCATTTGTCATACCAATTTAATGATGTGGAGCATGTCAGTAAGCAGAAATGGACTTTAACCATTCTACCTAGCCAAGTTGGTCATGCATAAAATGTAGGTCACAGACATCACCTGAAGCATGCATTTTAATTGTCATCCACAAATACATCATACATACTAGTATGGTTGATGTATGGCATCTCAGTAAGCGGGAATGGACTTGAACCATTTTACCTAATCAAGTCGCTCGTGCATCAAATTTATGTCGTAACATCCGAAGCATTATATGTAGTTGTCGTCCCCAAAGGCATCATACATTACAATATGCTTGATAAGGGGCATGACATTTAGCAGGAATGGATTTTAACCATTCTTCCAAACCGGACGCGGATAAGGATGCTGAGCTGACGCTCAGGTATCACATCAGCCCTTGTCACTAAGCGAGGTAAGCTAAAAATTGCTCAAAGCAGAAAAATAACACTGGCTAGTCCTTTACGGTCATACTTTGAACACATCTAGCTTATGTGAAAAAATTCCTAAGTAAGTGGTAAATCTGTTCTCTGGGGTAATGGGAGATTTTTTTAACAGTTTTCACCAGGACCAAATTGCTTGCAATGAGGAAGACATTTTAAAGTCTTTAAAAAAAAACAACAACAAAATGGTGTAACAAAATCACTTTTTCTATTGAAATATGGTTATGTAGAAATAAGATACCTGAGCACCACATACATGTATTGCTCTTTTTATTTCAACAGGTTGATGGGGATAATAAAATTCAACAATATCGCTGAACAATGCATTGATTGTTATATACCCCCCTCCCCCGTTTAATTTGTTGATGGAATAGAACAATGCTCTTTGACAAAAATCATACAAGTAAAATGCTTACTCTATGTCTGCATCAAAACCCATAAAATGAGCTCATTGCAAATCTGAAAGAAGGGTCCTCAATGCCAACATATCCCTATTCACAAAATTAGAAATGCTTTTTGATAACTATTTTATAAGTAGAACTAATGTTATGACACACATAAGTGAGGATACACCAAATTAAAAGTTGTATAAAATGTCCACTCGGTCATAATAAGAGGCTCTTGATAGCCTGTTTTGTTCACATGGACCATGGACGACATAGACTATCCAAATAACCTCAATCTTAAAGGGTCTCATTTTGTATGTTAGACCTTGATGATAAATAGTCTATACTTAAGTTAATAGTAATTCTTTGCTAAAGACTTTTGGATAGCGTGCAGACTCACTTTTTTTTGGGGGGGATCTTAAGACCGTTGTGTCTAATTCTGGATTTAAATGGACACATTATAATATATGTTTCAGTGGAAAATTTCTTTAAATTTGTTTTCCTCAATGGTCCAACATTTAAGTTCCCTGCTGGCATTTATGGACTTGCCGCTCACATTTTAAAAGGGTACGCACAAGGGCTTTTTTTACCAAGTTTGGTTCCAATTGACTTTGTGGCCTCAGAGAAGAAAATCTTTGAATGCTTTCTCATTGGGTCTAATGTTAAATTCTGTTTACCGCTGGTGGCCATTTTGGATATGATTTTGACTTGCTTTGCGTATTTTTCAAACGGCCAACTAAGGACAACTGTGACAAAGTTTGGTTCCAATTGGCAAAGTTGTTTCAAAGGAGATGATCTATTTATATGTTTCAGATCTCATACTAATTTCCTCTCTGCCGGCTATCTTAGGTGAGTATGGACTTGCTAGGCACATTTTTCAAAGACCACATAAGGACTTATCTGACTAAGTTTGGTTCCAATTAGCTCTGTAGATTCAAGGTCAGAGTAGAAGGTTTCTGAATATTTTCCCATAGGGTCAAATTATGTTCTGCCCTGTCCACCATCTTACCTGTGGTGCAGTCTTGCCAGACACTTTTTAAGGGGACTATTGTGACCAATACACAATGAAAGGACTATTGTGACCAATACACAATGAAAGGACTATTGTGACCAATACACAATGAAAAGATATACAATTAATGCACCTGAGACAAACTCTCTATAATAACATTGTGAAACAATCATAGGAACAACGATTTGTTTATTCCCAATAGGCCATATAAGTTTCAGAAAAGATCTTTGAGTGTGTTTTTCCATAGGGTCCAATGCTAAGGTAGTATGAGCTTAAGTTTCCAAAAGCATTCGATATCCTTGGGTTTTATCCATCCAAGCAGGGTTAAATATCTTTGCACATAGATCATAATTTCTTGGTAATAGGTCATTTAAAAATAAATACAAATAGACAATTTTCAAAATTTTATCAACTTCATATTATATTTCGATATCTTTTAAGACATTTAACCAGCTAATTGAAAATGCAGGAAAACTTTAGAGAGAACCACTTCCTGCCAAAATTTTGACATCTTATATATCAAAAAAATTTTACTTGAATTTTCAAAATTTTTTGCTTAAGTTGTTCTTTTTCTGAAGCCCTTGAAATCAAAGTGCAACAGTTTTCATTCCAATTAAATATTTTCTTACACTTGTACTCCCTTAACGAAGTTCCCTGCTTTTAGCTATCTTGAATGAAAACATTTTTTAAGCAGACAAACCGAGAAATAGGCAAGTCACAATTGGTTCCAATTGGCTCTGAAGCTTCAGAAGAGAAGATCTTTGAATGCTTTCCCGTAGGGTCTCCTTGACTGAATGGACACATTTGTTCTACAGGACTATCCAAGTTCTTATGTCCAAGTTTGGTTCCAATTGTCCCAATGATTTCAGAGCAGGAAACTCTTTGAATGAAAAATTTACAAGGGACATATGTAAAGACAATAGATGCCAAGTGATGACAAGAGCTATAAATGATGTCAAGGTCAAAATATCTAACCTTGATACACTATAAATAACTACCCATTCACTTAATTATATTGTTCAAAATAGAAAGCAGCCACAGCCTGCTATTCTCACCTGGTCGTGTAGCATTGTCACATGTAAAACATGTTGGTAAACTGGAATAGACTATATTTATTCTCACTAACAAATTTATTCATGCATTAAATGAATGTCAGAGACTGCATTTCAAAGCATTCATTGTAGCTGTCATCCGAAAATCGTGCACACTAATATGATTGATGTTTGACATGTCAGTAAGCAGGAATGGACTTTAACCATTCTACCTAACCAAGTTGCTCATAAGTAAAATGTAGGTCACAGACATCATCCGATGCATGCATCCTAAAATGCATTATACATACCAAAATGGGGCACATGATTTAATGGAAATGAACTTTAAACATGATCCCTAACCAAGTCGCTCATGCAAAAAATGTAGGTCAGAGACTGCATCTGAAGCATGCATTGTAGTTGTCATCCACAAATGCATCAAACATAATAATATGGTTGATGTAGGCATGTCAGTAAGTGAGAATGTACTTTAACCATTCTACCTAACCAAGTCGCTCGTGCATAAAAATTTAGGTCACAGACAACATCCGAAGCATGCATTACAGTTGTCGTCCCCGAATGCATCATACATACCGATATGCTTGATATGGGGCAAGTCAGTTAGTAGGAATGGATTTTAACCATTCTTCTTCCTAACCAGACGTGGACAAGGACCATGATGTTGACACTGAGAGTATCAAATCATCCCCCATCAACTGTCACTTCGCCAGGTGAGGTAAAATCTGCTCAAAGCAGAAAATTTCACTGGCTAGCCCTCAACAGTCATTCTTTGAAAACATCTAGCTTATGTGAAAAAATTCCCAAGGAAATAGAAAATCTGTTCTCTGGGGTAGTGGGAGATTTTTAACAGCATCAATTCCTACCAGGTGCAATGGAGAGCAACAAAATAACACAAATTGCAAAATATTCCTTTATTTTAGGATGTAACTTGGTGTAAATGTAACATTTATTATTTCAAGTACATATAATATTGTGTAAATGAAGACAGTAGTTTTTTTTACTAGCACCAATAGGTTACAATGAGCAAGACATTGAACAAAATCTTGTAAAAAAGTAAGTTATTTTATTGAAAAATTGTTGAGTAGAAGTAATATACATTAGCACCACATACATGTTTTACTCTATTTATTTCAACAAGAAAATTCAACAAAACTTTGCTATACAATTACATGTAATTGTTTTATCATGCCAGATCAACTTCTTGATATAATTGGATTAATACTCTTCGACAAAACTTGAACAACTAAAATACTTTCTTCACGTCATCAAAACCAATAAATTGAGCACATTGCACATGCAATAGAAGGGTCCTCAAAATCAATCACCGAACCAATACTTATCCCTATTCACAATCTTTCAAAGTTTCAAGGGACATAACTCCAGCACAACCCTCACCACTGAACCCAAAATCAAGACTTGGTCCAACTTAATTGGTCAATAACTTGTGTACCAAATTTAAAGGCAGCATGTTCTTTTGTTTCCAATAAATGATTGGAAATCTTGGGTGGTGGTTAGATGGACTGACACTCAAATGAATGTATCCAATAATACTTGTGTCATTTCATGGGCATCAAAAACTGAGATAAACTTCATTTGAAATTCAGATTTGTAATAGGAATTGGGTTTACAGAAAATACAAATAGGTTCTGTACATTTTCATTACAAATTTTGTCAAAAACAAAAATCCTTTAAAATAATTACCTCCAAAATTGATACAATCAATTTATGTTTACAAGTTGTGAATTTGAGCGCACACATATAATGATGGTTAATCCAGGAAAATTTTGAAAATAAGCATACAATTTGTGGTATTGTGCAAAAGTCTATTGTGAAATTTGAACAAATGCATACATTGTGTATTGTGCCTCAATACAATATAAACTTTGAAACTAAATAATGTATTGCTTTGTATATCTGCAATTTCAAACAGAACAATGTTAAAATATTTAATGAAAAAGAACAGAAAGAAAATTGATTTTCATCAAAATAACAAACATAAATTTGCCTGTTTATCCTAGCATGATTACTCTGAAAAAATTGCCGAGTAGAAAGGTGTCTCAAGTCAGGCATAAAAATCCTTGCAAAAATATAAAATCGCAATCAAGAGATGTTTCAATACAGTTAAACGTTCAATGTATGTGTAATAGATAATTTTTTTACAAGTGTGGTATTCAACTACTTTGAAATTTCTTCCATTTATTAAATGAGTTTTGAAAAGAATTTAATTTCTGGAAAGTGTTCCACAGTAACCATATTTCTTACATTTCAAAATAGCATGAAGGTTTATTTATTAGTGCCTTTATTTATGATTTTGCAAAAATGCCATGGCAGAAGAAATAAACTAACAAACTATTGGTATAACTGCATTGAAATTTGTACTTAAGACAATAACTTCACTGAACTCTAGCTATTCTAGAAAGTCTATTTGGCTAAAGACATTCTGATTATAACAAATCTATAGATACTACCAATAATTACCCTTTGGGAAAAAAGTATTCTACAGACATTCATATTTAAAAGATTGAACCATAAACATTTTTGAACAATGTTGGAATAATGCCTATTTTTTACTACACAAGTATTTTTAAATTCGAAATCATGTAAAAATTTGTAAAAAAAATATCAAATCAAACTTTTGGAAACCCTGTTCCATATAAATATATAAATGTATAAGATCTGAAATATTTCATTCAATAAAGTTTTTTAAAATATAATAGTCCATCTCTGTCAATATTAATGGAAGACTATTTAAGCAGTTAGAAAACAGTTTTAGCAAATTAAAATAGAATTTTAGTTTATATATATAATTATAGAATTGTCCAATATCCAATGTCCATATTATTCGTCTAGAGTTGGTTCCATTAATGGCTTGAAACTAAATGGAATAAAACCATATCCTTCTCCTTTGTAAAACTTGCTGTTAAATTCCACCCTGAAATATACAGTAAAAATTAATTCACATACATGTATTTGTTGACATATTCATGTATATTGCATCATGAAATATATAGTAAAATCAGATTTTTACCCATGCTGTTAGATTGCATGCTGAAATATTAAGTTGGAGTGGGGCACATTACTTCATATTTTTGTTCAAATAATTCTGTTTATATCAATTTTAAGACTTACATGGTGTTTTATTAACTGATGACTTAAAATACAATGTGATTTGCCCATTTAATATAACCGGAAGTTTTTGGCACATAGAATTTATACAGGACAAATGCCCTGTATAGAAATTTATACAGGGCAGATGCCCTGTATTAAAATTAATACAGGGCAAATGCCCTGTATAAATGAATCGGCCATATTGGTTTCGTTACACTCTGTTTTCTGTGTCTTTCTTGCATATGTTAACTTTTTTCTTCTTCTTGTCTATTGATTTTAATTACTGAGAGTGAGAATAAAAAATAAATACAGCACAACCCAGAAAGATTTCCTTTGATAAAGTTCCAAATATTCATGATATTAACACGGTGCTATACAGTTAACTTATATAGTACTTGTCAGCAGAAAAATAGAACTCATCAGCCACATCCCGTATCAGCTTGTACGACTGATACCACACCAGATCAAGGGGATTTATAAACAACATGATGATGATAGTGCAATATTTTTTTCTACTACAAGTTGAAAATTCAATAGAAATCTTTTTTATATTGCCTTGACTAATATTGAAATTTGCATCCTGTAATTAAGATTGGTAAGATAATGCCTGAAATTTTAAGTCATCAGTTAATAAAGGTGTCATAAAATTGGTATTTTCATATTAATCCTGTATAATGTCCTTGTACAGTCCTATTGGGTTTCGATCACCTGTATTGGCCCTTGGCTTCGCCTCGGGCCAATACAGGTGACCAACAATACAGGTGACATTATACAGGATTAATATGAAAATACCCATTTAATAACACTATAATATTGACTTTCGAATACCTGTAATTGATTCACATAATTTGTTTCATAAGCTTGTATAGTTATATTTTAAAAAAATTTTGTTAACAAATGTCCCCAATTTTTATTTCCTTAAGAATTATGCCAAACATAGCAGGATATATAAATGTTAAAATTGTATACATATTCATGTAGACAGGAATTCATATAATAACTTATGTTTGTAGATCTTTGTATAGGGTTTTAAAAACCTGTTAATTTACTGTGTAAACAAGATTTAAAATTAGGCAAACGTTTATTGTATGCCAAGCACCTGAGCACAAAGTTTCATTTCTGAATCAGAAAATTGTAAAAAGTCCTTCATGCCGAGTTGTGAGCACAGATTTGTGAAAGTTTTCCGTGCTGAGTTGAGAGAACTGATTTTTGAAAGTTTCCATCCCAAGTTAAGAGCACAGATTTTTTAAAAGTTTTCCATGCAGAATTGTGAGCACAGATTTGTGAAGGTTTTCCATGCCGAATTGTGAGCACAGATTTGTGAAGGTTTTCCATGCTGAGTTGTAAGAACTGATAAGGGAAAGTTTCCATGCTGAGTTTTGACAACTGATTTATTTAAGTCTCCATGATGAGTTGTGAGCTGAGTTGTGAGCACAGATTTGTGAAGGTTTTCAATGCTGAGTTGTGAGCACAGTTTTGTGCAAGTTTTCCATGCTGAGTTGTGAGCACAGATTTGTGAAAGTTTTCCATACTGAGTTGTGAGAATTGATGAGGGAACGTTTCCATGCCAAGTTGTTAGAATTGATTTGTGAAAGTATCCATGCTTAGTTGTGAGCAGATTTGTGAAGGTTTTCCATGCTGAGTTGTGAGCACAGATTTGTGCAAGTTTTCTTTTATGAGTTGCTAGCACAGATTTGTGATAGTTTTCCATGCTGAGTTGTGTGAACTTATTTGTGAAGGTTTCCATGCTGAGTTGTGAGAACAGATTTGTGAAGGTTTGGTCACACTGGGAAAATTTTCCAATACAAGCTTTTGAGCCCATAGTTATATCTTGAAAGTTTTCTATCATCCTCCCATTTACATTTGATGCATATAGAAGTTACTGTTTATAGATAGATATTTCACCCCTCAAGAACACATCATTCTTCCACAAAAGGTCATTTGAAGGTAAGACCACCATGTGAAGAGAAGTTTGTGTGCTCTTGTCTTTAATTGGTAAATGACAAATCAGTTCTTACCAATGTAAACGTAGAGTATGAAGGAAAGCAGACAGGCCCTCCATAACTAAAAGTACTGCTACTGTTACACAGGCAAAGGCTCCAAATATAAGGAAGATAAGGATCGATCCTCCATACGGTATATCCATCTTCAGACCAATACGGAATAACATGGTCCATAATACCTCTGACAATTCTGAAAAAAAGAGAATACATCCTCTTTTTTGCATACAATTCTAGGGAATTATCTCAATATTATATTGAAGAATTTTCTGAGATTTTAAGTAAATAAAATATGAAAAGTGATGAAATTTTTATACTAAAATTAAAGTTATACAGATAATAAAACCCAGTTTTTTCAGATACATCAAATCTTTATCTTGGTACCAAACCATCTGTCACTATGACTTTAACTTCACTCATTTCATCTTTGATTGTACAGAGATGAATTGTTTATAGATTGTATTTTATGTGTCAATTGTATATAAGTTTTCTTCAATTCAATCCATAGAGCTATTTTTTTCCAGTTGCTTTTATTCTGATATGAAAAAAGTATAAAATATATGTATCAATAAGTATGAATCTTTGAAAACATTCTCCCTTTACCGTATTTTACGGCTTAAAAGTCGATAGGGCGTATAAGTCGAAAGGCCCATTTTTGGGGAAAATTTTGTATCCGTTCTCAGATAGGTCGAGGGCGCTGTATAGGTCGACAGCCGACGATTTCTTGAAAGTAAGTATTGGTAAGTATAAGCTCTGTCCACTGTTTAATTTGTTTATAATTTATGTTGTACTAGCTGATTTCAATGATTATTATTAATACAATAATTTTTTTGGTTATGAAAATAAATAAATTTAAATAAAACGATGTTCATAAATTGTTTGTTTTGTCATTTCCTTTCAAAACAATTCATAATATTGCTCAGCCTTGGGAATGTCAATTCAACTGTTGTTACAACTCATTATAGATTGTCAGTTTACTGGTGTAATCATTTAATCACTGATTAATGTTTATCCAGGGAAGCCATAAAGATGTCAACAAGCTGTCTTGATGGCTTGACATGTCCAGGTGTTATTCACTAATTAGGTCCAATTTTATGTCCAAGCCTTGTTCCATTTCATTGACACAAATATTTAATTTCCCATAAAAATAATTCATTCAAAAGACTGAAGTAATAAAATTATGACAGCACACGTTAATTTCACAATTTTCCTCGCCATGTGTTTACCTGTACGCATGTGCAAACATTAAGTGTAAGAGTTATTGTTCTTTTCCCACCATGTACAGGTACGATAAGCAAATCCGTATCAGTTCAGCCAAAAGGATGGATAACTGATGTCCCAAATTGTTAAATATTAATTAAATGCTTTAAATACTACAGAAACTTTCTTCAAAAATAAAAATATTCAGTCAGAAATGCAACCCTAAAGAACCATAACTGATTCATAGTTTTTCCGACTTTCATAGTAATTATAACCCAACAAACACTTCCTGCTTTGCGAGTGTGCAAAAACACAAAACAATAAACAACATTAACTGTATTTTATTGTCATATTGAGATTTGAAAAGATTTAATAGCTATATCAGGAACAAAATATCAGGTCATAGAATCTTCTGGCATACCAATCAGACGTCTGTACTAATTTTTTCAGCCGAGAAACTTTTGATTTGATATCAGATAGGTCGAAACGGCAGAAAGGTCGAGCCCATGATTTTTTTGAAAAAATATCGACCTTTAGGCCGTAAAATACGGTATCTGTTTAAAAGCAAATATCATCTTTGTAATAGGTAAACAAAAATGGATCACAGACAATCAAATGTTCTGATCACTTATAATCCAAGCTTCACTTTGTGTATGATATATAACTATTAAACTTACGTGCATGAGCCAAACTGAGAGCCCACAATCGTAGATAGGATGCAGTATGGGATATACAACCTAAACAGAACTCAATTGTATGAATAGCCTGGTGTATAAACACTTCACCAAATTCAAACTACAAAACAAAAGAATAAAGTTAGTAACATGTCTCCAAGTTATACAAATTCAAACTAGATACAGAAAACTGGCGTTTTCGGAGGTGCCCCGCAATTTCAATACTGAAACTTGGGGCAAAAGTCAATTTCAGGTAAGTGTGGATTCAAATTCTGTTTGACACACAAATGTGTTGATGCAGTAATTTGCTGGACAAAGTGATTTCTTGAAGTTTTACCAAACCCTATAATATCTTAGCTAAAATCATTTAAGCCAATAAAAGTTAATAAATCTTATGATGAAAATTTGGTTAACAGTAAAAAGTCGAAGTATTGGCAAGCAGGAAGTGGATGTTTTACAAACTTGAAAACCACGTATACAGTACAACTCATCATTTCCAAGCTTCAGACCAAATTTCAAATAATTCCCTCAAGTAAAAGTCAAGAAATCTGTGACGGAAAATTTGATTTATAGTAAAAAAAAATCAAAGTATCAGCAAACAGGAAGTGGGCACTTGACAAACTTGAAAATTGCTTACATAATGCAACTCATCATTTCAAAGCTTCAGAACATATTTCAAATCATTCCGTCAAATGTTTAAATGGTGATGCACCTTCTTATTTAATCGACAAGATTAGGTACATCTCTCAGAGTAATCCATATCAATTAAGAAATGTTATTAGTGGTGATTTATGTGTACCAAAAACTAAAACAGAACTTTTTAAAAAATCNAGTTTTTCTTGAAGTTTTACCAAACCCTATCATTTCTTAGCTAAAATCATTTAAGCCAATAAAAGTTAATAAATCTTATGATGAAAATTTGGTTAACAGTAAAAAGTCGAAGTATTGGCAAGCAGGAAGTGGATGTTTTACAAACTTGAAAATCACGTATACAGTACAACTCATCATTTCCAAGCTTCAGACCAAATTTCAAATAATTCCCTCAAGTAAAAGTCAAGAAATCTGTGACGGAAAATTTGATTTATAGTAAAAAAATCAAAGTATCAGCAAACAGGAAGTGGGCACTTGACAAAATTGAAAATTGCTTACACAATGCAACTCATCATTTCAAAGCTTCAGAACAAATTTCAAATCATTCCGTCAAATGAAAGCCAAGAAATCTTTGACGGAAAATTTGGTTTATAGTGAAAAATCAAAGTATTGGCAAACAGGAAGTCGATGTCCAACAAACTTGAAAATTGCTTACACAACACAACTCATCATTTCCAAGCTTCAGACCAAATTTCAAATCATTCCCTCCAGTAGGAGCCAAGAAATCTGTGACGGAAAATTTGATTTATAGTAAAAAAAATCAAAGTATCGGCAAACAGGAAGTGGACGTTTGACAAACTTAAAAATTGCTTACACAATACAACTCATTATTTCCAACCTTCAAACCAAATTTCAAATCATTCCCTCCAGTAGGAGCCAAGAAATCCGTGACGGAAAATTTGATTTATAGTAAAAAAAATCAAAGTATCGGCAAACAGGAAGTGGATGTCCAACAAACTTGAAAATTGCTTACACAATACAACTCATCATTTCCAACCTTCAGACCATATTTAAAATCATTCCCTCCAGTAGGAGCCAAGAAATCTGTGACAGAAAATTTGATTTATAGTAAAAAAATCAAAGTATCGGCAAACAGGAAGTGGATGCTTGACAAACTTAAAAATTGCTTACACAATACAACTCATCATTTCCAACCTTCAGACCATATTTCAAATCATTCCCTCCAGTAGGAGCCAAGAAATCTGTGACGGAAAATTTAAATTATAGTAAAAAACTAGAGGTACTGTGGTCCACTGGGCCACAAATGAATACCCCGCATGCCCAATATAATAAGAAGTTTAAATAAAAGGCTGATCTTTAAAGTCAACTGCGTCTTTTAATGTTATTCAAAAAACTTAATTTAGGCTAAGTATCAACATACCAATGTATAGATAAACAGGAAGTAGTAGCGCAACAAACCTGAAAATAGCTTACACGGTACAACTCATCATCATGAAGCTCCAGACCAAATATGAAATCATTTCCACTTTTGGAAGAAGAGAAAACTTTGACGAAAAATTTTCATTAGTAGTGGTATATGAAACTAAGTATTAATGTATCTGCAAACAGGAAGTAGTAGCGCCACAAACTTGAAAATAGCTTACACGGTACAACTCATCATTATGAAGGTTGAGAATAAATATTAAATCATTTCCACTTTTGGAAGAAGAGAAAAC
>MJUU01015381.1:62191-82987 GCA_002080025.1 Modiolus philippinarum | reverse complement strand
ATGTCAGCCTTACTGAATTGTATAAAGCGACTATGTCAGTCTTACTGAATTGTATAAAGCGACCATGTGAGCCTTACTGAATTGTATAAAGCCACTATGTCAGCCTTACTGAATTGTATAAAGCGACTATGTCAGTCTTACTGAATTGTATAAAGCGACTATGTCGGCCTTACTGAATTGTATAAAGCGACTATGTCGGCCTTACTGAATTGTATAAAGCGACTTTGTCGGCCTTACTGAATCGTATAAAGCGACTATGTCGGCCTTACTGAATCGTATAAAGCGACTATGTCGGCCTTACTGTATCGTATAAAGCGACTATGTCGGCCTTACTGAATTGTATAAAGCGACTATGTCAGTCTTACTGAATTGTATAAAGCAAGTTATCATTACAAAGGAAAAAAAAATTTGACTGTCTTTGCTAAATGTCAATGGAATCAAAGAGACTTTTTTTCTGAATGGTACTGATAGCTTTCCAGAAGTAACCAAGAAAATAACCAATTTTGATAAGTGTCCTACATTGTATTTTGGATTCAAAAATTTTTCTTTCAAATCTGATTACAAAAACAGGATAACAGCCAACACCTACAATGTATTTTTGTGTACATTGAAATTTCTTTGAAGTGCCATAAATATAGAATAGTAATATAAACTTCATATTTCATTTATGTTCATGCATATGAAACAAAAAATTTTTCACTCTCAAAACTTCTTTTTTTTATTATAAACACTTTATAGTCCATTGTGTATGACCTTACCGGTCTACTTGTTCCTATTGTGTAACCAATTTAACAATTTGATTATTCTATTCACATTATTTTTTTGACCAACTGTTATTGCTGGACTACAACATACATGTATATTGGAAAAAGTTTTTGGTGGATTGCTATTGTTAACTAATCAACACACTCAGTGTCCTTTGAATTGTTCAACAATACTATTGTATATCAATCTGTAATAGCCTGGGGAGGTTTTACCTTGAAAAAGTTTTACCTTAAAAAGATATATAAATCTACTCATTAACGGAATGAAAAAAATACAACTAAATCAAATTCACTTTATTTATATCACAATATTTATATTTAAATGATGTAATTTTAATAATTTGATAAGGTGCATTCTTTTTTCATTAAATATAAACTCTATATAGTCCTTATTTTCATCAACAGATTAAGGTAAAACCTCCCCAGGCTATTACAGATTGATATACAATAGTATTGTTGAACAATTCAAAAGGACACTGAGTGTGTTGATTAGTTAACAATAGCAATCCACCAAAAACTTTTTCCAATATACATGTATGTTGTAGTCCAGCAATAACAGTTGGTCAAAAAAATAATGTGAATAGAATAATCAAATTGTTAAATTGGTTACACAATAGGAACAAGTAGACTGGTAAGGTCATACACAATGGACAATAAAATTCCAAAATAAAATGTATAATAGGTACAAAACAATTTTGCACAAAGTAATGGTATTTTCATGCATTTTGATATGGCTCTCCTCAGTTGACATGTTTTCATGCATTGATACAACAAAAACAAATGCTTTTCAAGGAACCTCATGGCAAATTTCTTAATTTTCTAGGATTAAAAGCCATTTTGTAAACTTATTTGGGATAGTTTAATATTGTCAATGTTTCATTTGTTTTATTTGAAATGAGTATATTTTCCAAACAAAATTGTCAGACTCTTTTCAATAAAACTAGTTTTCAACATTCAAAGATTTTAGCGAATTTTTAAAATCATTGACTGTTATCACTTTCAAAGATTCCAAACAGTTGTGAAAAATGATGTCAGTTGTAAACTTTTATAAATGCTACAAAAATACAACTCTTTAGAACTAAAATGAAAATAAGAAAAGACTGGTTGTTATTAGATATTAGTAGCCCTTTCCCCCATATTCCTGTCCTAACAATACTAACAAAAAATAATACAGTGAGACCTGCCTCATCTTAACCAATTTAGGATTAAACATTTTGTTTACTTTACACAGGTTTACACAGGAGATTTTACGATATAAGAATGTAAATTGTAGATTTTATTGTCCCAAATTACGTTTTGAAAATGGATATTTGGGACAGTAAAATATACAATTTACACCAGATGATCTTAAACACAACATGGTTATCTACATTGTGATTAATACCCTAAAAAATGTTCAACATCAATTTTTATTTTTACTGCATATTTATTTTGCGTTTGTGCTTTTTTTCAACCTGTAAAACCTTTTTTTAAACCCCTGAAAATTTACTAACCAATCATACCAAACATGAATGCATTAGAATATATCTTAAATAGAAAAAAGAAGGGAAACGGGGAATGTGTCAAAGAGACAACGACCCGAAGGAGAGTATGTTTAGTTTTGACAGCTGTTCTGTTAATACAGTTTAAGAATATTGAATTCGAAACAAGAGGATTCTTCAGTATGTTTGGTAATGGCAGGGTAACAGTTTCAGAGACAATTTTGTTGACCACACTGACAGCGAAAGTAGTCAACCGGAAGCCAAACTCAGCTATGTAACAAAAGAATTATTATGGACAAATATTGACCATCAATAGTGGAAATCTGCTAAAAAAAGTAGGAAAATCATAACTGAATTTCACTGATATCAAGATATTCTTCAGTATGTTTGGTTAAGGCAGGTTAGGTCATACAAAATAGGGTCTGTAAGTCTCGTCATGTGACACTGACAAAACATGATAAAATTGCAATTTCAAAAAGTTTCCCGCCAAAATATGACAGTGCAGGATTATGACGTTCAAATCATTGCTTTAAACGTCAAATTTTTTTGTTTAAAATGCAACTTCCGGTTACAAGTTTCAGTCCCAGAAGTTCCAAAATGAAATGAAGTTTACAGACCCTATAAACTATTTGGGCAGGTTAGGCCATAAAAAACTATTAAGGCAGGTTAAGCCATAAAAAAACTATAGGCAGGTTAGGCCATACAAAATTAACTAATTGGTTCTCAGGCCATTTCTCATTGAAGATGATGAGGGTGGAGGGTTTTTTTTTTACTTTTTATTTGCATAATATAGAAACGGCATCTTTTAGAATGTAAAAACCACCAAAACTGTAGTGAGGGAGGTAATTTTTTATCTAAATTTTATTGAAATGGACATAAATAGGGTCAATGGGGGGCATTTTCAAGCCTCAGACTAGACTAAATGAGGGAGTGCCTGAGAACCAATAATACTTCGCATGACCTTAGCAGTTTATTCAGGGTTTAGTTGTGACAAATGTGACTTTGTAAAAGGACAATTTTTTTTTCAAAACATACATAAAAAGATTACTTGTTTAAAAGTAAGTTCTACTTGGTTAGGTAGTATTTGAACAGAATCTGTATTAAATACAGCATATTCATGTACAGTCAAACTTCAATGGCTTGAAAACTCGAGAGACCAATGAAAACAGTCCCAGCTAAAGGGGTGTTCCAACTATGTCTAGATTTAAACAAAGGGACAATGAAAACAGTCCCAGCTAGAGGGGTGTTCCAACTATGTCTAGATTTAAACAAAGGGACCAATGAAAACAGTCCCAGCTAGAGGGATGTTCCAACTATGTCTAGATTTAAACAAAGGGACCAATGAAAACAGTCCCAGCTAGAGGGGTGTTCCAACTATGTCTAGATGTAAACAAAGGGACCAATGAAAACAGTCCCAGCTAGAAGGGTGTTCCAACTATGTCTAGATTTAAACAAAGGGACCAGAAAATGGGTTCGAGACATCCATGGTGTTCGAGCTATTGCAGTTGTAGCCATCAAAGTTCTACTGTATTTAATTTTTCAGGTGGCATCCACAATCTTACGATATTTTCCGTATGGCTTAGTATCAATTTCAGCATTATTTCTGTTGTATCACAGCAGCCAGTTTAAGTGATGGAGGAAGCTGGAGTGCCACACAAGAGAAATCACCAAAATTTTGCATATTTCTAATCAATTTAGCAAATTTACACATGCAGGTCAAGACATCTGATTTCCAAGTAATAAACAAAGTAGGGTGGCAATACACTTGTGATCATATAGCAAGACAACCCCTACCCACTCCTAAATGAGCCATATAGACAGATGTGCTAACTTAGTAGGAAGTCTTCCAGGGAAGACATTTGTTGAATGTGTACTAACACAAAAATATTCTAAGTTCTGTCAAACAGGAAGTGGGAATACCAGAGATCCCAGACCCTCATACACAATAAAGGTCCCTATACTGATATTCCATGCTAAACTGCAGAAGGCTGTGATTTGTGGTTCCTGAGAAAAAAACGTGATAGAAATTTTCAAGACATGAAATATATTCCAAGTTCCGTCAAACAGTAAGTAGGCATGTGAGAGATCCTAAACTCTATTACACAGTATAAGTCCCTATACTGTTACTCCATGCCAAATTGCAGAAGGCTGGGATTTGTGACACTGACTCCGTCGATGCAAGACCACAAATAGTGATCCCTATATGTCGCCACTGCATGAACACAGGGGACACAATAAGGTACATGGATACATATATGGAACATGTAGATACAGAAAGTTGCACAGGATGATTCCCATATAATTCCCCAAACTTTGTTTGTGAAATGTATAATGTTTCCAATATGTCAATCCTGCAGAAACCACTGGCTAAAATTTATGGAAATAATTCTTTCTGTTTCAACAAAATTTGAATTTCCTTACTCCTGTGATATTACAAATATAAATATCAGAAAATATTGAGGCTAAGCATAGGAAATGCTGTGGTGAGGATGCAAAAATAAAATATGTAGCAAAAGTAGCATCAGCTTGGAAAATGTCTGCTTTATTTATTTTGGGTTGAACATGCTGAGTGTTGTGCTAAATCTTCTTATTCAAATAAAAATACTGAAAATTTTAAATTGAATCACATTACTTTCAAGGGCATTTCTTTTATTTTCATTAAAAGTTATACTACTATGTCTGTAAAACGAAAAAAAATCGGAGTTTCAGCCCTGATTTAAAGTTTTTATAAAAACAAATTTCAGAAATATATGTTTGAAAACAAATCTAATTTGTATTTATTTTATGACTGTTCCAGAAAAAAGCCCACTGAAAATAGCATACGTCTTAGAAAATTGCAACATTAGAAAAATTCATAAAAATCAATGTTTCTTTTTTTTCTGAATTGGACAACTGTGTATGACCATCAAAATAGCAAGAATGATCAAATACGACGTAACATGAAAAAAATGAAATAAAAATCTGCAATCCATGCAAGGTAAAAACAATCTAGCTATACATAATGGTAAACTATATATACAACATCAAATCACCTCCTCATGTTCAACAGCAGACGTCAACAGGCCACCATCACCATGGTGATTAACTTCAGGTTCATGACCCAGTACATCCCCACTATTTACCGAAAGCTGATGATGCTTGAACTGAGATTTAAAAAATAAGAAAAAAATTCTGTTTTAATGTCAGCTGCTTTCATGCAAAATGTAAGGTTCACATTATGATTCCATGGTTCTTGCAGTTTTTAATTCAAAATTTTAAAAAATATCTGTTGTTGTCCAATTCTTACTTCTAATAAATAATTTTTTTATTAGTTTCAAAAAGCAAACTGCAAGTTACATGGAATCTTAATGTAGAAAATATTATTTTTTAAACTCTTTGGAGACTAAGAACAAAATGTGATATCATCTGTATCTCCAAAGTGTTTTAATATACAAAAATAATCAAGATGTAATCAATCACCTCTTCTCCATCATCATCATCATCTGTATGTTTTGATAGGTCGTCATGGTAAACTACTTCTTCAAACTGATCATTTTCAAATAAATTACCATTTTGTGTTGCTACTGGGCTGTATCGATACTGTAATACATGTTGCGTTATGAAGGATACATGTATAAGAAACAAACAGTAAAGAAATAAACAAAAGCATGAAAACTGTAATAGAAAGATAAGCATGTGGCATAAATAAACTGAAAGACTTATGACCATAGAGTGATACATCTTTGAACTATGATGTACCAGAAGAATTTTGCTCATGTAAAATGCTATCAATATAAAACTGGAATGACATAGAATGAAATTCATCAGCTTACTTTTTCAGAAAACTCTGATATTAAATTTTTTTCCAAGTAGTAATCAAAACACTTATTATTTACATGGTTTTTAATGAACAAATCCCTCATGGCAAACCATGCAAGAATTAAGTATCTGTGACATTTATTGCCCCTCCTTCCAAAAAGACAAAAACAAACAAACTATACCCAGAAGTTATTCTACAAAAATATAAGACTCGTAAACAAGCAATTCAAACTAATACCTTCATATATTATCAAGAAACATTATATCATATATCACTATTTATCGTTAATTTGCTTGATTTTCAATTGTTGCGGAGCGACGATAATTCTATTATCACTGCACTGCGCTGATATGAACATATTATCGTCAATCTCTATGGAACTTTAGCAACAGCGTATTAATATGACGTCACGTGATGTTTTGTGAAAAAAATAATCCTATCAAAAAAGCGTAACATTTAACTAAAAATTGCATGTTTAACAAAAAAAAAATATTTCAATAGAAAAAGAAACATATATCTGGCATATATTAATAACAAAATTAGCGATAAAAATACTATTAGTAATTTGTTTTGCTCGGATGATTTCTCAGCTTGTATTGCATCTCGTGCTTCGCACTTGATGCAATACAAGCTCAGAATTCCATACTCGCAAAACAAATTACTAATAGTATATATATATCACAATTTTCTGTGAGAATAATCTTATTGGCGCATTTTAATTTCTGAGTTAACAGATAAAATCTATATGCCTTTGTATCTGTATGATGTACTTCCCATTCTGTACTAAAAAATTGAAGGGAGCAAATTCATGAATTCTGTAAAAAAACATCCCAAATAAAGATCGGAAGTATGAATTATACCTTTTAGATTTGCATAGAGTAAAGCATTAACTTTAATTTGTTTAACTTAACTTGAAATTAAATACAACATGTACATTTGACATATCCTGTAGTTTGAACTGAATCTACATTTACATGTGCATGCATAAAAGGTCATAATTTAGGACAATATTTACCTGTCCATATCTATGTTGATGTCTTAGATAGAAAGGCTTGACAAGCCACATCCATGGTATACATATTGCAGCAAGTGCCACTAAAAATTTCTGGAAACCAAACTGTAAATAAAAAAAGAATGAATACTCTTTATTAAGTTTGTACATGCACATTTCAAAAGTTATTCTTAACAATTACAAATAATGACTTCAGCGAAAATTTGTGAGAAATGATCAAGGACATAAAAGTCATGTTCAATTTTGAGACTACCCTGTATATACATGTAAATGAATACTGCATTTTTACTAAAATACATGTAAATTACATTTTAAACAAAGATTTATGTTTTACACAGAGATTTGAACTTCATAATCTACATTTGTAATATGTGTCATGATTTCAGGACAATACATCAAGATTTGAACTTTATTATCCACATTTGTAATAGGTGTCATGATTTCAGGACAATACACAAAGATTTGAACTTCATAATCTACATTTGTAATAGGTGTCATGATTTCAGGGCAATACACAAAGATTTGAACTTCATAATCTACATTTGTAAAAGTTGTCATGATTTCAGGGCACACAAATTTGAATTGTAATTTTGTCATAAATTCTCAGTGTAACTAGATTTATAGACAGTAATAGTACCTGGTAAATATTAACAAAATTGTGAATCTCATATATTTAATTATGAATTCATTTTTTTCAACCAATTGTTAAATATTCTGAGCCAGGGAAAGAATGACTGTGTTCCTACAATTTTGAGTGAAAAATAAATACAGTTCCCGCGAAAATGATGTCTTAGAACAATTAATCAAGACGTCACATATATTTTAACCACTCAAAGGCATATGAGCGCATGTGCAAAATTCAGGACCGCAGTTATCGTGAAAGGGTCTATTTTTTTCCTTAGGTACATGTAATTAAATTGCCCTCAGATTCATAGATAGACAAGAAATATTATGTTATTGAAACTGAATGGACAAGTTCATCAATTAACAAAGGAAATCTACAGCATTGATAGATGGGGATTTTCAAATAGGGTTCCATCATTAAGTTTTCCAAACAATTTCAGTTGAAAAATGTTACAAGACTTAAATGCTTGTGACAAATAACAAATTTAGAATACTACTTACAGTGTAGTATTGTCCAATATACAATAAAGAAATTGTGGACAAATAATACCCACCTGTCCTGGGAACATTGGATCAGTGTTCTTCCCCTGCATCAGGAACATGTTGATCAGTCCTGTGGAAAAAGTAATAAATGAAACCACAAAGGAGTTATGAGAAAAAACAATTACATATATTCAAGGTATTGCCACATAACCATTTGTAATGTCCAGGATGTTCAATGTTTTTCAGAAGACTAACTCTCTGTAATTTTTGAGAAACACAACTCACTATTTATTGATGAGGGTGTAATATATACAGAATTTTGGTCAAAAGGGCAAAATTAAAATTGTCATTACAGAAGATTTATGATCACCATATTTTGACAGATCATTATGTTTCTACATGTATCTCATAAATAGAGAATAGACATTTTTCAGTAGATTTTGAGTTTATTACTACACTTACAGAATTTAACTCAGCACCAAATTTTTATTTTGGCAGTGTGATGGATGCCTATAAAGCAGATCATGCTTATCCTTGGAGAGCACCTGATAATACCCAAAATTTTTGTGATAATTCATTCTTGTAAATTTCTTTGTGTCATCCTCTGCATTGACATGGGTTGGACAATTGTTTTTCAAATTTCTCTTTCAACTTGTTGCTTAAAGACAGGCCTGCAGATGTATCCTCTAACTTGTTTTGGTATTCACTTGCATATGTATATAAAATACTGCATTACAATGTCAAACAGTACTAAGCTGAAATCTTACCTATCAATAAATTTGGATCTTTGCCAAGGTCTCTAAAGGAATAGTGAGTCCACTTGATGAATATCAAAATGATAAGATAACCAAAAATACTACATAGGAATATCACTTGTGGTATAAACTCACATACAATGTTTATATTCTTCTTAAAGTGTCTGAAAAGATAAAAATATAACATGCGTTGATGTATAAATATCAATAATATTCAGTAGTTATGAAAGAAACTACTCTTAATCACTTAGGATGTATTTCATAGTGTCATCTGATAATGGTTACAATGTGGAATTCTTTAGCCAAATTCCTTCAATTTTTCTCAATTTTTCTGTCAAATAAACTGGAAAATATTTTTTAAAGACTCTTAAACAAATGCCTTTGTAGGATTCATTTTCATGGGTTTCTTGCCATATGCAACACCATTACCACTTTAATAAAGGGCTATGACAAGCGCAGCATGATACGACCGCAGCATGTGGACCACTGAAATTTGAACAAGTGTAATTGAAAGCGACTGTGGACATACTAAAGAGCTTGATACAATAATTGCATGGACACAATAAGGGGATTGACTCTGTAATTAGCCCTTATGACTCCTTATGGTTCCTCTTTGACCCCTTATAACTCGAAAACGGTAAGAGCTACACCAAATCCATTGACATACTACTGAAAGCTTGTATCAAGTGGAATCCTTAGAAAAAAATCCCATCGAATTCAGACGAAAAATAAAAAATTCACGTAATCTGCACGTTTGCAGTTTTGGCCCCTCCATCCCCTTATAGCTCCAAAACAGTAAGAGCTATGACAAATCTGTTGACAAACTACTGAAAGCTTATAACAAGAGGAATCTAAAGAAAAAAATCCCATCAAAATCCGATGAAAAATAAAAATTTCAGGTAATCTGCAAATTAGCAATTTGGCCCCGTTTGGCCCTTAAAGCTAGGTAAGCAAACAAGTTACCAAAAAATCTAATAGCAGAGTGCTGTGTTAATTTTTCATAAGCAATCCATTGGAAAAAACTGCATCAAAATCAGCCAAAAAACTTAAAAAAATAATTTTTTTGGATTCGCCCTTTTGGGCCCCATTTATCTTGGGAAAGGTACATGCTATGTGAAATCTGTTGGCATACTACTGAAGGCTATTCCATTTAAAATTCCCATCGTGGGGTGGAACACCAGTGAATTTTTTTTCTGTTGGTGGTGGGTGAATTTCTTTTGTTTTCTTATAGTTTAACTATTTATTTTTATTTTTTTCTTTTGGTGGGGGGTATAAAAATAAGGGGCTTTCCACCCCCTAGTGGGAATTTTTACTGGAATAGACCTAATTTGAAATTTCCTCAGGAGCACAATGAAAGAAACCCCATCAAAATCTGATTTATAATAAAGATTCTACAGACAAATATGTGAAAACACCCAATTTAACCCTTTTTTGCCCTTTTTTTATAAACGGGTGGGGTCACAATGACCAAAACAACTGCAAGCCCTCCTTTTGTACCAAAGAACATTATGTTAAAATTTCAGAAGGATTGATCTAGTGGAACAAGAGTTATTGACCAAAAACAAAAGTGTCTGCAGACGACGACAGCACCATACCAATATACGACCGCAAAATTTTTTACGGTCGTATAAAAAGGCCAACCCTGCTTCCTGCTCAAACTTTGAGCACCACTAAGATCACTTTTTTCACATACGCATCACTGTATTAATTCTATCAGACTTTACATGGCTTAAAGCTAATGAGACAATTGGTGTCATTCATATGGTATATACCCTCAACTTTAAACACTGCCACACTCATTCAAATAAATATGGTTATATGATCAATAAATCAAATAAACAATATGCAGGTTCTCCTTAAATAAATGTGGTTTGCTAGGTAGAAAATATGAAATTCACCTTACACCACATTACCAATTCATATTTTTTTGAATATACATTTGCATCTGAAGGCTGATCACCAATAATGATAACCATCCCTTTTCCATAAATAAAATTTCCCTTATAATGCCCCAAAACAGTTCCTACCTATGATTGAAAAAACTGAGCACAACACCAAACAACATCTGTGTAACACCCAGTGTGACTGACAGCTTCATCTTCAGTGAGTTAGTTACTGTTATCTTGTTTGTAGACATCTGCCATATCTGTATAATAAATACATGTATTTTTGAAATATTTTATTGACAAAAAGACTATTTGGGATTTAAAAACTAGGCGTAATTCAGAATATTTGAATTTTGCAAGATTTTCAAATAATTGTCATCTGGATTGGGCCCATTTTCGGCCTCTGAGAGAGTGATGAAAAATTATGTATTCACCCTAAAATATACTAAAATCCACACAAAAATATTGTCCCCTTTCGTCTGTTTACACAAGAGTTATGTCCCTTTTTGCAATGTCATAAAATCAGAAGTGTTTACCTGAGCTCGCCATATTTTAAAAGACGATTTTTCTCGTTTTTCCAAGTGAAATTTTATTTCAAATGATATAATAATTTTATAATACATTGTATGTAGATTTAATAAACTTATGATTACATATGAGGACAGATGTAAACTACAGACCCTAATGTGCAAAACACAGTATTTGCCGGTAAACTGCACAAAGAATTATTCTGTAAATAGTTGTTTTCCGTGTAAGACAGCCAATAGAAGACAAGGTTGCCTGAAGCTGTCTTATACAGGTAAAAGTCCAATCCAACGAGTTGTTACGATAATAAGCTCTGTGAATTATTTGACGTCACAGTTGGAAAATCCAAAGGAATGGCAAGTTTTACTTTTCTCCGGTTTGTTCGTTGTATCTTACGGAAGAATGATTTTTTTGTCTTAGACTAGTATACAACAAAGAAATCTCACACCAATAAAAATAGGAACTGCTCTGTCTCAAAAGTGAGAAAAGCATGTCTAACTTTAAATTCATTCTAAAATTCAAACTCGTGCTAAAATTCAAATTCATACATGTAGATATATAATTTTACAGGCATTCCTCTTTCTAAATTTTTCCTATGAATGAAGAATAGTCAATAACTTTTTTATAGCAAATAAAGTCTTTAAAAATTTTACAACCTAAAAATAAAGAACATGTACATGTATTTAAATCAAAGCATGGAATGCTGTTAAGGCAGGTTCCTGGGTATTCCAGAAGTTCTGTAATTATTACTGTTTTGCTGAAATCTTGACATTTAATTTTTTCAAGAATTAAAATCCGAAATTTTCCTTCCCGGTTTAGGTTGTCTTTTCAGTTTTTATATGGGTTGTTGGGCAATTTATTTAAAACTCTATTTATTTACATTTCATTATCTTGCTCCTCTTTGTTGGTATACTTACATGTAAGTATTCCAAGTACAAGCCCGAGTACAAGTGTAACACTCGGTGGCTTAATTAATGTTGATATTTCCAATTTTGTCACTTCCTCTGTCAAGTCATCTAGTTCTTAAGTTTCATTATTTTTGCATATGATTAAATAACTCAATAACGAAGTCACTGTAAATTTACTATCTACATATGGGCATTTCGACAACTTATGTCTCATCAGTGCAAGCTACTGAGAATGGTAGGTTGTGCTCAGCTACAAATAACAAAACACCGAAGTTACTGTGAATAATGTAAACAGAATTTCAGCATTTTGAGTCCAAAGTCGAGCACTACGTTTGTGTCCCTCTGTTTCTCATGGCGAACAACGTCACTTCATCCTCCGAGCACTAAGGCATAGGTTATGCCACACAACAGAAACACTGCGTGTATATATTTATCACTCTTGCTCAAAAAGTCCATCTCTTTTATCCATTTATTTTGGAATTTCGAATATTGTATCTACCCTTTTTGCGGAGGCGACGCCATTTTGTCGTTAATACACAGCTGATTCGTGTTCTCGCGTAATCTCGTTAGGCTGGATGTGAATGGAACAGCCTTTGTTTACCTCGCAGGGTGTGATTGGAACAGCCAATATTTACTTCCGGTGTAACGGAAAAATATTTTTGAGAGAAAATTTTAATATCAGGAGCTTTCAGAGGCATATCGGTAGACGTGAGACCGGCTGCCGAAACCGGTAGCCTCACGGTGAGACCAGGAGGGTTTACAACTCTGGTTACTGAAATGGACACTGTATCGCCACATGAATGGATTATTTTTTGTGCCTTCGTATGAATAACTGGTAAGCCGTACGCGTTTTTAACAATAGTCTGGATCATTCCGATTCTTTTCATTCAAAGTAGTCTCCTTAATGTAAGAGTCTGGTTGAAACAGACTTTTTTCAAGATGGCTTTACCCGACAGCTAGAAGGCAGAGAACCTGCCTTAAAAAACTAAAGGAGAAAATCTTACTTACAGGATCCAGACCAATTGGATATGGTCCATTTTTTACAAAGGAATTATTAGGATGTAGTTGTAAATTGGTAGATCCACTTAATGTTGCTGTTGTATATGGCCTGGAATAAAACAAACAATTGATTTATTTTTTTATTTTTTTTTATCACTGAGCATCAAGCAGGAAAGCTAACATGCAGGACTCTGATAAGAATATATATATATATATACTTAACAGATGAAGGCCAATAACAGTGACCCGATAATTTTTTGATAATGTTCAGTTCTGTGGTGCTGACATTATCAGCAACTAAAGAATTTAAGATCAAAGAAAATACATATAAATTGCCAATAAAAATCCTTACCCGGCATGCCTTGGTGATAAACATTTTTGAATTGAAGTATTATCATAAAATCTCAGAATCACAAAATCTATGGCCGAAACATTTGTAAATACCGTATTTCTCGCATTAAGCGCCCCACCTTTAATTTCATTTGAAATCTTTCAGCGCTCAAATTTTCAACCAGAAACAGTAATTTCCGTATTTATTTCATACGTTTTCCGTCATTGATTTGTTTTTCATCAATTGCTCATGTGTAAACAAATGAGTTATCATGTTGTTTCATTTGTATTTCCGTACAAACAACTGATCTGCCTCTTTCTTTTCTTCTGTTTGTCAAAGATTAGATATTTGAAGCATGTTAACATTGATTACATTGTTTACTTGTGAAAGATTGAAGAATTTCATTACAAGAGCTTTGTTTTGGAACACGGTTTTTGTACTACTTAATAGGCGCCCCTTTTTCAAATTTTCTAAGCGCCCTGGGTGCTTAACAGGAGGAATCCAGTAGCTATAAGGTACACAATAGTTCTTAAAGTCTCGCTGATTATAATATTAAATTTCATAACTGTAGTAGATATCCAATTATATACAATCCTTACTTGTTATGAAACCTATAAATGTCATTAAAACTCATTAACCATTTTGACGATATAAGTAAAATAAATGACTTGTATGTGTCTTTTAGATCCCTATTAAGTGGAAACCTGTGAAAATGCTTTCTTTTCTGTGTTTGTTAAATTCCCTTCAGTGAGTACCTGAAGTATGCCATGTCTATTATACAACCTCTATTCAAAGGATTCCTGTGAAGTGGGTGTGTATGCCAGGTTGTTTCAATAAATGCTAAATGTTTGTCTATGTCTATAAAATTCCCATGAAGTAGATAATGTTTTATAAAAGTATAAATTTGTAGATGTGGAGACAGAAAACAAAAACACTTCATATAAATAGAGGTATTGTTTTACTGACCTACATGTATATGTTTTGATGCCAAGTGTATACTTGATAATAGACCACTTTCCTGTTTCTTTTTATGAATGAATTGCTCAAGTTGACCTGGGGTAAATCTGCACAAATTGCATCACAGAACATTGTGACCTTGACGAATCTATATTGACGTCATAATTTTCCAGAAAAATTCACCAAGTGGAGACATGTCCATTGTTCTGCACTTTAATCTACAATGCAGTGACTACAAGTCTAGGGTTGTTTTTCAAAGTTAAACCACTTACTTGTTAGTTTGAGGATCTACAGGATACCATGACGACCCAAATATATTGAACGACTTGGAAAACACATCATTATATAGAAGTCCAGTATATATTGAAAACAGACCCATCATTGATATGATGTAACGTCCACCAAAAAATGTCCTAAAAATCTGAAAATACAATGTATATACTATGTACCAACAGCAAAAAATGTCCTGAAAATCTGAAAAGTATATATAATCATGTTATATATACATGACATAAATTTTTTTCAAACAAATTTAGTATCCAATATGCACATTAAATAACACTGACATTGCATTGTGCAATGGTGGAAAGTTATATTGGCAGGATTTGATGCTTGAAGGCCTTTAAAATTTGATACCTATTTAATTTTTTTTAGTGCGATAATATGACATAAATTGTTGAAGCAGCAGAATGCATATTCCATATCATCTTGGTATTTGTGTTTTCAATGTACATTTATATGGAATACTAGGTATATTTCTAAATTAATCAATCTAGAAATACATTTTCATTAGGACAGAAGATGAATTTTTGAATTGGTCCATAAACAATACATGTACTATGTACAGTGCTATCTCATTACACTGTCCCTCTTTTAATGATGGTCACCTATCACCATCAATTATCAAACTTCAGTTTTCTGAAAGTATAATAATTTTGTCATTATTTATTCCCTCGATATATTTCCACCAAAATTTTGCCTGGTCCAAAAGGTGGAGAAACACAAAGGACCACTGCATTTACATACTACAGTTTTACATATAAGATTAGATACCTCATCATCAATCTTTTTTGCCATGAATTGCTTCTCTCTAATTATGAGATAAATACCAAATAATGCCATTATGAGTCCATGGCCCATGTCACCAAACATCACAGCAAATAGGAATGGAAATGATATAATGGTAAAAGGAGCTGAAATAAAGAAAATAATTATTGGACTTCAAAAATTTATTTACACTGAAATAGACCAATTTTAGTGTTTAATATGTAACACGATTTTTATCCATTCTCAATTTTCATGTTAAAGTATTAATGGTACATTCACAGGTAACACATTTTTTCATTACACAGTTAACTTTGATGGCTCAAAAAAAACAATAGCTGTAAAACAATGGATGTATCAATACTTTTTCTGGTCCCTTTGTTCAAGTTGAGACATAGATCAATATATATAGCTGGATCGACCCTCTAGCTTAAATGTTTTTATCTCTTCCTTTGGTATTGGAGCCATTGAAGTTCTACTTTTTAAACTCCTGCAAAATGATCTATTTCTAGATGTGATGAAAAAGATAAAAATCATGTTTAAAACTAAAACATATCAGAAATTGCATTTTATGTTTTGGCTTTTCAAAGGTTCTGAAGAATTTCAGTAAACATGTTTCAACCCCTGACTTTCCAATCAACATTGCAGACCAAACGGTGTTTACGGCTTTGATAATGACATCATTATATTGAAAAATCTATCTTTGCAATGTTCGCAACAGCCAAAAAGAATCTAAAAATCAACTTTCAGGAAAAAATAATCTAAAAGAGGGCAAGGTTAGTTAGGAAAAAGAAGGGAAACGGGGAATGTGTCAAAGAGATAACGACCCAAAGGGGAGTAATAACAACTCAAAGCCACCATAAGATCTTCAATCTTCAAGTTAGTTTGGTTGAAAACTGTAAAATCCAAATCTGTTGTAAACAAGTATAGTTTGAGCATATTCTTACTGTACAAAAATTGCAGTATAAAGATATTCAATAGTGAAAGAACAGAACCATATTAGAATTACCATATATTGGGCTATTTTCCTGTCCACTTTTTTCATAGTTTTAGTGAGGAACAGGTCAGTTAAATATTAGCTGTGTTTATAATTTGTGTTTTACACAGATTAAAATTTGCACCAAATGGTCAGTCACCAACATAGCAAAAATTCAGGAAACATGAAAAAATCCTGATATATGCTACACATTTTAGCCTGTTATGAAAATGTATTGAACCTTTCCAAATGTACCCTTGTCAGGAATTTTTTTATCACATAAGATTTAATATCTAATATGATTTTATGCACTTCTATAATTTAAAAATTTTCCCAAAAAACAATAACTGGTTCACGATATACACGTAAAACCATACATCTTTAAATACTATCATATTGAACTTTGATGGGTTATAGTTGAGAAATTAGCAGTTTTACTAGCTGCACATTTTCTTGTAAATAACTTTAGAACAATAACTTAATATGTTCAAACAACCTTATAAGTTATACTAGCATATTTACCTGGATTAATCTCTCGATATGTTGAGACTCCATAAGAATCAACAATAGCTTGAAATGCTTCAGTAAATTTATTTGTTCTGTTATATGTTGGTGGTATCTGTTTGGTTCCCATTTTGTTGAGGATTGAAGGAACAGAACTGCCACTTCTTTCCTGCAAATAACATTCAGATAATTAAAATTTTCTTAAATTTACATGTAAGAATCTAATTTTACTGTAACAGTAAATTCTATTTCTAACAAAAATTTGATTCCATAACAAGTAACTGATGAAGGTAAGCCTCAACACAACAGATGAATTTCAAATTTCATTTTTATCACGTACAATTGTGAAGTCCGAAAATCTATATTGTGATGTCAAAATTTTCCGGGAAAATTCACCAATTGGAAACTCGTCTATACTGAATGAATAGCAAGTCAAATATTCAAATTACAACATAAATATATAAAAAAATAAATAATATTCTGCTGAAGTGAAATATCCAGGTAAATCCTGCAATTTGATTGGTTAACTTGACTGGGGATATGAGACCATGTCCGCTTGGTAGCTAAATTATCATTTTTAAACGCTTTTAAAAGAAAAATTATAGCACTACTAGCAAATATAATAGTTATTCAGGCTTCATAGGGGATACAGGTTCATATTCCCTGCCTGTGCCCTATATCCACTTCACCTGACGGCTCAGGGAATATAAAACACAGGCAGGGAATATGAACCCGTGTCCCCTGTGAAGATTCCCGAATAACATATAATACATGTATTTTGGAATTTACTTCTAACCTTAAGTAATTAATTGAAGATAAGAAGCTTACCAGTAAACCTGTATCTACATTTAGTCTGATTTAGGAGTAAAAGCATAAGACTTTGTATTTGAATATTGTTTCTCAGTGAGGTGACAATATTAATACTTCAAAAGCTAGAAAACTGAAAAGCCAGTTTAGTGTGATGATATAGTAAAAGACCAGACTAATATCATTGTATATGTTTATCCATTAGTTTATGCATTAGTTTCTGTAATGGCTTATACTGATGAACTTAATAACTTACTGTTCCCCTTCTTAAAGCTTGCTGTATCCTATCTAAATCATCAACAGGGCACCAGCACTCTGCTATCAGACATTTCTGAGTTACATCTAGATTGAACTGGTTCAAGGTATGATATATTGCCTTTATCTTCCGTACTTTGATGAACCAGACTTTGATATTGCGAGCTGCTGCGACTAAGACTCTGTGTCTGTGATCTTGTGTCTGACCAAGAACCTGCAAATACAGATAGACATGAACATGTATATAAAATCTTACTGTACACTACTCAAAAGAAAACAGGATTTTTAAACAACAGAAAGTTTGGTATTCTTCTAATATGAACATACAGACATGCAAGCATAGACATACAAGATACAGAAAAGCAAGTTCATTGCCTCTACAACATTCAGGATTCTTTTTCACAAGCAATTTCTAAGTGACATGGAAATGCTGAGAATTAATTCTAATTTTTTAGTTGCAATACATGTTTTTTTTCCATTTTCCGACACAATGAGCATAAAATTACTGTTCTTTACAGTTTGCTGTAGTCTATATGTACCTTGAATCATTTTCATTGCAGATTAGAACTCCTGATTGGGCAGCAATCAAAATTTTTGGTCTCTACAATTCCTATATATAACCATTGATCAAATTGTTTTTTTTTTCTCAGATATAACTAAAATATTGCTCATTGGATGTAAAGAATCAATCAATCATTGTGATGTAAAGATGAAAAACATCAAAACAGTATTTTACCTTCACAATTATGCTATATTTTACCTTGTACTTGTTATATACCCTGTGGGACTTAACAATCATATACATTTACTCAAAGCTGTTCAGTGATTTTCTTAATGAATAATGTGATTTTCCTGCTACCGTTTTTGGTTGAATATATAACGCATACTTTCTTAGCTTAAAATCTGAAGAAAAATCTAGTTCGTATATATAAAACGCAGGATAAAGATCGCGATTAGCAGGTAAGTGTTCATGGCACAATTTCCTATAATTTTGATATTATTTTCTTCTTACTATCTTGCCTTCATGAAATTCATAACATTTATTGAGAAAAATCAGACAAAAACCTTAGAATTTGTTCTTATTTTGACTAATTCTGCTGAAATAGTTGTCCAGCGAGGTAACCAGAAATGCTTAATTGGTAAGAAATATAAAACCAGTAACAGGTGAGAATTGCAATATATGCGTAAATTCAAAAGCAAAACTTTATTATGACCAAAAAAAAACATAAAATAGTCATTAATTTTCATTAAAGTATCATCTAGAACATTAGGTTGCCCTTAATTGCTATCCAAATAGTCAGCTCATTTGAGAAAAATCAATAATCTGATTGTTCCCCAGAGGGTGATATACGCAATCACTAGAATTACCTATAAACATCCGGGTCAACATAAACAAACATGGCGGCTCCCAATACACGTTTTCTCTCACTAATAAAATATTTTATCAATGACAGCATGACTGGAACATCAAATAAACATTCTCAAATGAATTGAAATTCAGAAGGTAGGGCAAGGTGCTAAACTCATCCAAACAGTTCCTAATTAACAACGATAATCAGTTCATTCTAACATTGTCAGACTGTCACTGAGAAAAAATGTCAACACTATCTGTTCGGGAATATAAAACGCACCCCTTCTGCAAAAAGACATTTTGATGTAAAATCCTGCATTTTATATTCAACGAAATACGGTATACAATTTGGGCCAAAAATTGATCCCAGTAACAATAGTAAAATGGCTCTTTATTTCCAAATCTATGCAGAGAAATCCAAAATTGCACTTGAAGGTAAAAGACTTCCTTAAACGGTACTTTTTTCAATATCTTTCTGTATAAGGAACCAGTTCTGTCTTATTTTTATTGCTTTAAGGAACCAGTTCTGTCTTATTTTTATTGCTTTTTGGTTGGTTACTTCATCATAATTACTGCTTTATGTTTCAGTTATTAAAATTTTGCTTCAAGTGAAGTTGTAGCATGTTAAAATTGCTTTCCCAATTCAACTGGTTTTCCCAACAGCATTGACCCAGGGCTCCTGTTAAAAATAAGTAGGAAAATTGCTCCCGTTTCATTTTTCTCTATACTTTAAAGGGATTTTGATATTTTTCAATTTTGTAAGGGGGGTGAACTATAATGGTTGGGAGATAGGAAAATTTTACTTGTATAAATGTAAATTAATCAGTTTTTCTGTAGTTGGCCGGTGGTCTGAAATATGTAGCATCCCTCTTTCAGGTACTATTAAATGTAGCATCCCTCTTTGAGGTACTATTAAATGAAACAGTCCTCTTTATTCTTCCATTTTAAGAACTGCAATCTGCAGCAATTTATGCTGTTTTCACATGTAATAAAATTTGATTGCATTCAATGCATATTAAACTAATATGTATCAATTATTATTTTACACAAAGCATAATTTGTGCGTTCAATCTAATACACAATGAATGTACATTGAAAACATTTTTGATACATATACAATGTGCATTATAAATGAGTGTACATGTATGTCTGAAGGCAGCATTATAGACCTACAGTATTTAGATCTTCAATCCTCGTCATTACACCTATTGCCATTTCACGTCTCTCTGCCTGTGTCTCAGGACATGGATATAGTGTTGCTCTAAATCCTTCACAAATCTTTTTAACCCTACTTTTTAACTGGTCTCCTTGGAAAAATATAATAAACACAGATTT
>MJUU01015381.1:38251-60718 GCA_002080025.1 Modiolus philippinarum | reverse complement strand
TTAATCAGCCAAAGGTAAGCTGATTACCGCACTTAGTTAGTATTTAGATATACCGCGGCCATTACTTCATTGGCGCTGCGAGCCAAAAGCGGGGCTCCAGGCCACTGAATGGGAGGATTTCCAAGTTGAAGCGAGTTGGTGCAGTATTTCATCGTGAGGGGATTTTCAGGTGAAATCGCTGGCCACTGAGCTTTTTTGAATTGTGGGGCCTTTCTGGAGGAAAGACTCTACAATTTTGATCAACAGATTTTGCCGGGTCTGGCGATTTCTGTTGCATCGTTTGAAGCAGAAACCTGTTGGGTGACTGGTGCCCTGAAATAAGCCATCAAAACTGCCGGCAACCGCAGATCAGAAGAACGGGTTGTCAGTTAGTTTAGTTTGTTGATATTGTCACCGCAGACCAGAAGGACGGGTGCACAATAATTCATTTGTTGTCTTTTTGTGTTTTATGGTCGTCGCAGACCAGAAGGACGGGCGGTCAATAATTTGTCCTCTATTTGTTATTTGTCACATTGTAGACCAGTAAAATTTACTGTTTTGTCATTACATGTATCAAAAATAAACACCAATTCACATCAGTTAGGGTCACTGTGTTTATTTACTTTCAGTCACAGTTTACACTGACAAAATGAACAAAGTATACATAAACACATGTCAGTTTGAAGATCTTCTGACACTCCCAGGTATCAGCCCTGTCATTGCTGATCAGATTTTGGATATTCGGGAGGGGAAAGGGTATGTAACTGAGGAGGACCTGGCATGCATCGCACATTTGCATGTTACCATGGCCCTCTTAGACAGCCTAGACTTTAGTATGGGAGAGGGGGATACTAGGCCAGCACCCCCACCCACAGGCATATACAAGTGTAACACGTCAGATATCCTAGGTCCAATAGGGACCGAGACGCATTATAGTGCCCAACTTAGGGGAAAACAAGAGGAACAGTCTTGGACACCCTCTTATGCGCAAGGATCGCCACATGGGTAGGGTAACATGGACTCCGCCTTTCTTGAAGAAAGCCCTTACTGGGGCTACACACCAAGGGGAAGATCCAATTATAACCCATCTGCCAATTATGGAATAACCAGGCAGTCATTGCACACAATGGGGCCAACTCATGGGTATATTGGCCTACATAACAACAGGCAAAATACCAAATATACGGAAAAACAGCCATGTCAAATCCAACAGGAAGAGCATGTTAGCACAAGAGGCCCTGTCAATTGGGGTTATGCTTGTGCTGAAGCCGACCCAACCTGGTATGGGACACCAAGAATTAGGAATGAAAAGTGGCAATCGGACATAAACATTCCTCATCCCCACAGGGAATTCGGGGGGGGGGCCACGCATAACTGATAGTCACCCTTTCAGGCCTTTGCCGGGGCAAAACGTCAGTCGGTTGGTCCAGTTCTTTTGGTGTCTCGAGGGCAAGGCCAGCGAGTACTATGCCCTCATAACCGAGAGAAACAGGAACATGAGCCACTACAGACTTGTAGAAATGTTGGGACAGAGGTTTGGGTTTAGGGAATTGCCTGAGACGGCCCAAGTAAAATTTCAAAGTGCCCGTCAGGCCAACTTGAAGACTGGGCCAATAGGGTCCTATCCCTTGCTACTAGGGCCTTCAGGGACCTTCCGAGGACCATATGTACCAACAAGCGATACTTCGGCTATGCCAAGGGGTAGTTGATAGAGAAGCAGGGATTGCAGCCTCCAATGCACGACCAACAAGCATAGAGGAGGCTTTGGATAAAGTGCGGTTGCATCAACATAACCAACAAGCCATTTATGGCCGCTCAGGACGTAAGGAGGCGAGACAGGTGGGATATAGCCATATGGAGGGGTACCCCCAGGGGCACCCTAATACGCAAGTGGCTGCCACGTCCCTCCTACCTTCCTCAAACCCTAAAAGGTCTTCAGAAACTTCATGTGAGTCAGCAATAGACAAATTAACACAAAACGTTCAAGAAATTATGGCTGATTTTAATGAATTTAGGGCATGGGCTCCTCCTCGTAGCCCATGTCCAGCAGGTCTTATTGGCCCACAGGCAAAGACTTGTCAACAATCTTGAGGTGTGGGACATTCGAGGTGGGATTGCCCTTCTAGCAGGGGCAGGGAGAAGTCCGTAAGCCTAGCAGACCAAGACACAAAAGCCAATGGGGCCAAGTCACCGTTAAACTACAACGGGGCTGCCCTAGGGGGCACGGTCAGTCCCAGGAAATAAAAATTAGTCCTACCACTCAAAGTTCAAGGCCTACGCCCGATAAAGTTAAACAGCTTGTAATCAAAAGGGCAGACCACAACCCAAAATCCTGTGATAAAACCCATGATCAGTTTGCGAATGCTCCAGAGGGCAAACAATTAAATTACAAAAGTGACAAGGGGAAAGAATGCATCACTATGGACAACCCTGGTCCGCTACCAAGTTCTACAAGTACCAGCGACACCTTAGCGGTATTTGACAAAATTAAGGGGCATGACCTTTATAACAAGGGTCAGGCCTATATTAACCTTGCCGATGAATTCCCTGAGAGCATTAATCCAAAGTCAGGGGTGCAGATCAACACAGACATGCCAAAGGCTCAGGCTCGGGAATATACATTTTGTAGGACAGCTGAATGATGATTCCAAAGTACTCCGCCCCGGGAATGACGGGGGCATCATTTCCCCGGAATATTTCGCATCCATGCAACTTAATGTCACCGAGGAGCCCTTAACAGGGGGTTCTTCAACTTTTGTAGTCCAAAAAGAGACAGATGTGACAGCAATTGATACCAACAATTCGGACGGCGAATCATCACCATCCATTGAGCTGAATGAGCAAACTTTTAACCAGGACTTTGACAGTGACTTGGAGGGGTCCAGATCGGCCGAAGAGGCCGACATGACCCTTCTTGAAAAACTAGCTGACATACAGGCTATCAACAGTTGTGAAGTTATGCTAGGATCAATAGATCAAGATCATGTCAGGGGCAAGGCCACACTAGTTGGTGGTGTTGTGGCGCCCTTGACTAATGATCATTAGCATGAACATGCTGAAGATGATATGTGCCCAGTCCGACCAGATAATATTGGCCAGAATCAACGCCCTGATTTCAAAGGGGTTTTGAGCTCGCTGAAGGAATGCAAGCAGACCCCAGCGGTAGGACATTTTGAAAACCTGTACAGTAGTCAGCAGACCAAGTACTACTGGATGAATAGGGAACGTTTTAAAACTGTTGGAAAAGGAATGGAAACGATCCCGAGCAAAGACATTGTTACCTCCAGACTAGTTGTTCCCGGAAGGTGGAAGGGAGAGACTGACCACAAAATCCCATCAGCCGGCTGTCCAAGTACACTTGGAACTGCACTCTTAGTCCTACGTGTCGGGGCACCTACCGAAAGGGTCTACTTGGACCTTGCCAGGACTACATGTCGGTTGGCCGTTTCCTGTCCGTCTAAAGACCTTACTAAATTGTCTGTGCGCATAGAATGGCCTACCGATGAAAACTGCATAGGAATTCGGCATCGGGCATCCACAAATATTTGCAGTCTGAGCCCTACAGTCCCCATATCCCCAACAGATAGTGAGGCTTTATCGGGGTCTCATTGTCAAGCCAAAACTCTGATAGACCACAACCTGCCCTGCATATATAGGGGGCAGCACATCTGTGAGTTGATGATACTTTGTGACAGTGGAGGGGACTGGTTTAGAAGTCAAATTGAATTCAGCACACAAGATGCTAGCTCTTCTGGACAATACTGTTCCCAGTGCCTACAGAAAGGCAGAGCCTGGATTACAAGCCCTACGGGAAGATCTTACCAAGTCCTTTGGAGGACCCTACATGGGGTCCTGGGGGATTAAAAAAAAAGAAAAGGGGGATGGGTGTGGGAGTATCAGTTTATAGGGGAGTGGGAATTGTAAATACGGTTGATTTAAAATTTCTTAAGTTTTTTGGATGTATATACGTTTTAAAATTTGTGACTTGAGTGAGAAATGCAGAACATCGACAGGCAACAACGCAAACTGGACCACTACAGCAATTGCACTAAACGGAACAGAACTGACAGCTACATACAGGATCTAGCTAGTGAACTTGCCAAAACTACAGTAAAGTTCAGCAGACCTCCTATGGGAGTCCCCCTATGTTTTTACGATTATATTTGGCCCTAGTATGGACAGGGGCCTTTTATACAAGAGCTGTCGCCGAATGGCAGCCAAATATACCCCCCGCTCATTGAACCCTGAATCGATATGGTAAGTGCAAATTTAAGTTGGTGTGGACACAGTACAATTTTTGACACAATACAAGTATGGACATCATGATTAATCTTCAAGAAAGAATTTTTCACACGAAATCCAATGAAAATACTCCTGTCGAAATCAGACAAATATAAAATTCACCCTTTTTTAGCCTATTTGACATTTTACAAAAGAATCATTACCATTAGAGAAATTTCATTACAAAACTTTAAAAACAACTTTTCATGAGGATTACGATGAAAACTGTGTTTCTCCCCACAGCTTGATTACACAATATATACACTTTAAATTATTTCTTAGAAAAAAGACGTTAACAAAAGTCACAGTCAAATTATCTCCCCTTCCTGGTTTCATACAATAATTACATTCCTTAATGCACATCTCCATATAGTGTCCTTCCTTTGAAATNCATAACATTTATTGAGAAAAATCAGACAAAAACCTTAGAATTTGTTCTTATTTTGACTAATTCTGCTGAAATAGTTGTCCAGCGAGGTAACCAGAAATGCTTAATTGGTAAGAAATATAAAACCAGTAAGGGGTGAGAATTGCAATACAGTAGTCCCTCCATTATAAGACCACCCCTGCTGCAAAGAGAATGTGGTCTTAAAATGGAGGCGGTCTGACTTGGGAGGTATCAACTAAGATGGGTTCTCAATGATGGATTTTAAATGCATTATCATAAGCATTTATGGTCCAAATGACAGTATCATAGTTTAAATTCTGTTAACTTTTCATGTTTTTTTTTTAAATTATGACAAGGAAAGAACTTTTACTGGTTTTATATACTAATTTTTATTTTTTTAACTTTTTAATCAAATGTTTCCTTGGATTTCTGACACATCTAATTACTCCTCGGGTAAATTAATTTAGGACAAAAGATTAATCACCATCTATTGTGATTATTATTGGGGTAATTATAGGTGTTAATAAACATAACTTTTACAAAATGTAAAATGACAATTGCATTAATAATCACTATTGGGCTTGTCAATTCATGTATGGCTTGATTGTTTTTTTTTTTTTTTTTTTTCAATAAAAAAACCCCCAAAAATATGAAATTTCATTAATTTTTATCTCTCACAATAACATAATTTACTTATGCATCATCTTACTTTTCATTAATATTGATACACTTTTTTAAGGAAAGAGAAAATTTCATTGATCATGAAAAATAGTACATGTATTGGTAAAAGTGGTCTTTATTGGGAGGCAGTACATTCATTTTAAACATGAAAGGGGTGGTCTTTGGTTGGATCAGGGAAGTGGTCTTTATTGGGAGGTCAAAACGCATTACAAGTGATTAATGCATGAGAAATATGGCCACATAAAGGAGGCGGTCTTATTAGGGAGGGACCTTATAATGGAGGCACTACTGTATATGTGTAAATTCAAAAGCAAAACTTTATTATGACCAAAAAAAAACATAAAATAGTCACTAATTTTCATTAAAGTATCATCTAGAACATTAGGTTTTCCTTAATTGCTATCCAAATAGTCAGCTCATTAGAGAAAAATCAATAATCTGATTGTTCCCAAGAGGGTGATATACGCAATCACTAGAATTACCTATAAACATCCGGGTCAACATAAACAAACATGGCGGCTCCCAATACACGTTTGCTCTCACTAATAAAATATTTTATCAATGACAGCATGACTGGAACATCAAATAAACGTTCTCAAATGAATTGAAATTCAGAAGGTAGGGCAAGGTGCTAAACTCTTCCAAACATTTCCTAATTAACAACGATAATCAGTTCATTCTAACATTGTCAGACTGTCACTGAGAAAAAATGTCAACACTATTTGTTCGGGAATATAAAACGCACCCCTTCTGCAAAAAGACATTTTGATGTAAAATCCTGCATTTTATATTCAACGAACGGTATACAATTTGGGCCAAAAATTGATCCCAGTAACAATAGTAAAATGGCTCTTTATTTCCAAATCTATGCAGAGAAATCAAATATTGCACTTGAAGGTAAAAGACTTCCTTAAATGGTAATTTTTTCAATATCTTTCTGTATAAGGAACCAGTTCTGTCTTATTTTTATTGCTTTAAGGAACCAGTTCTGTCTTATTTTAATTGCTTTAGGGAACCAGTTCTCTTATTTCTATTGCTTTAAGGAACCAGTTCTGTCTTATTTTTATTGCTTTTTGGTTGGTTACTTCATCATAATTGCTGCTTTATGTTTCAGTTATTAAAATTTTGCTTCAAGTGAAGTTGTAGCATGTTAAAATTACTTTCCCAATTCAACTGGTTTTCCCAACAGCATTGACCCAGGGCCTCTGTTCAAAATAAGTAGGAAAATTGCTCCTGTTTCATTTTTCTCTATACTTTAAAGGGATTTTGATATTTTTCAATTTTGTATGGGGGTGAACTATAATGGTTGGGGATAGGAAAATTTTACTTGTATAAATGTAAATTAATCAGTTTTTCTGTTGTTGGCTGGTGGTCTGAAATATGTAGCATCCCTCTTTGAGGTACTATTAAATGATACAGTCCTCTTTATTCTTCCATTTCAAGAACTGCAATCTGCAGCAATTTATGCTGTTTTCACATGTAATAAAAATTGATTGCATTCAATGCATATTAAACTAATATGTATCAATTATTATTTTACACAAAGCATAATTTGTGATGTTGCGTTCAATCTAATACACAATGAATGTACATTGAAAACATTTTTGATACATATACAATGCACATTATAAATGAGTGTACATGTATGTCTGAAGGCAGCATTATAGACCTACAGTATTTAGATCTTCAATCCTCGTCATTACACCTATTGCCATTTCACGTCTCTCTGCCTGTGTCTCAGGACATGGATATAGTGTTGCTCTAAATCCTTCACAAATCTTTTTAACCCTACTTTTTAACTGGTCTCCTTGGAAAAATATAATAAACACAGATTTGTACACTTGATCTCCCTGCAAAAAATAAAAATAGATGATAATTTTCAGATTTCCAGTAAAGTCAGACATTTCTATTCACAATACAAATTGGTGTGTATATCATAAAATTTTTCATTGGCTTTAATAGGGTCTGTAAGTCTCGTTAAATTTTTGAACTTCCGGGCACAATAATTGTACCCGAAAGTTGCATTTTAATCATAAATATATGACGTTCTAAGCACTAATTCTGACGTCATAATGCTGCAACGTCATGTTTTGGAGGGAAACGTTTTCAAATTGCAATTTTATCGTGAATTCTCGGTGGTCACATGATGAGACTTACAGACCCTATTCAGGTTAACTGTATTTGTGAGGTAAAGGTAAATAACAAATCATTTGATTGCTTAAAACTGACTGTCAATTACTTTGGACAAAATAGGTTCCCTGTCTAGTTTGGTATCTTTTACACTTATAACTACTTTAAATACAAATAAGATAACAAATTGTTCGATAGCATTAGAATCGCAATAACAGTAAATTATTTGAATGTAATGGAGCATCAACTTTGATTTGACAGTCAAAATAACCATTCTAATGCACTTATGTTTGTAACGCTAATTTCAATTGGATGGTGTCAGAATTTTGAGGGGGTAAAATCCACGATTTAATGTCGGAACCAATAGCAACGTAATGGCACAGACACATACCAAACCTCCTGTGATATAAAAATCTATTTTGAATGCTTTGTTTCATATTTGCATTAGAATAGAGATAACCAAACTGTATTTTAGGATCTTCAGGGGTAAATCTAAAATTTTTCCTTCATTTTCTGGCTCCGCTAAAGGGTCACTGGAAAACTCAGTTTGGGACAGTGAAATCTACGATTTACCCCCTCAGATCCTAAAATACAGTATGGTTCTCTTAATTTAAAGGCTCCACTATGCTTTGTCAGTAAACTGCATTTTTGACCATCATATCTATGAATGATGCCCCTGATATTCAAATAATGTACTGTTATTGTTTAATTTTAATATTGTAAGCTTACTTGGTACTTGTCAAATGTAATGAAATATAAACTAAAATTACAGCAACTGAGCTTTCTGTGTATTGAAAATGCTATACTTCGATGGCTCAAACACCCAAGGGACCAATGAAAACAGTTCAAGTTACAGGGCTGTTCGAGAAATTGAGGTCGAACTGTGTTTAAACTTGAACAAAGGGACCAGAAAAAGGGTTCGAGACATCCATGGTGTTCGAGCTATTGCAGTTCGAGCCATCGAAGTTCTACTGTATGCATATACAACCACAGTCAAAGACCATGATTTCTTGACTTGGGGATCAAGATAGTGTAGTATTGGTAGGTATTTAGCTAGACCATAACCCAGGTTTTCCCCAAAATTCAACAGCAGCACTCTCTTCCGGTTTAAGTATTCAATGGTACAGACGACACACAATCATGAACTGAAGAGCATCCGGGTTAATCAGCCAAAGGTAAGCTGATTACCGCACTTTGTTAGTATTTAGATATACCACGGCCATTACTTCATTGGCGCTGCAAGCCAAAAGCGGGGCTCCAGGCCACTGAACGGGAGGATTTCCAAGTTGAAGCGAGTTGGTGCAGTATTTCATCGTGAGGGGATTTTCGGGTGAAATCGCTGGCCACTGAGCTTTGTTGAATTGTGGGGCCTTTCTGGAGGAAAGACCCTACAATTTTGATCAACAGATTTTGCCGGGGCTGGCAATTTCTGTTGCATCGTTTGAAGCAGAAACCTGGTGGGTGACTGGTGCCCTGAAATAAGCCAACAAAACTGCCGGCAACCGCAGATCAGAAGAACGGGTTGTCAATTAGTTTAGTTTGTTGATATTGTCACCGCAGACCAGAAGGACGGGTGCACAATAATTTATTTGTTGTCTTTTTGTGTTTTATGGTCGTCGCAGACCAGAAGGACGGGCAATCAATAATTTGTCCTCTATTAGTTATTTGTCACGTTGTAGACCAGTAAAATTTACTGTTTTGTCATTACATATATCAAAAATAAACACCAATTCACATCAGTTAGGGTCACTGTGTTTATTTACTTTCAGTCACAGTTTACACTGACAAAATGAACAAAGTATACATAAACACATGTCAGTTTGAAGATCTTCTGACACTCCCGGGTATCAGCCCTGTCATTGCTGATCAGATTTTGGATATTCGGGAGGGGAAAGGGTATGTAACTGAGGAGGAACTGGCATGCATCGCACATTTTCGTGTTACCATGGCCCTCTTAGACAGCCTAGACTTTAGTATGGGAGAGAGGGATACTAGGCCAGCACCCCCACCCACAGGCATATACAAGTGTAACACGTCAGATATCCTAGGTCCAAGAGGGACCGAGACGCATAATAGTGCCCAACTTAGGGTAAAACAAGAGGAACAGTTTTGGACACCCTCTTATGCGCAAGGGTCGCCACATGGGCAGGGTAACATGGACTCCACCTTTCTTGAAGAAAGCCCTTACTGGGGCTACACACCAATGGGAAGATCCAATTATAACACATCCGCCAATTATGGAATAACCAGGCAGTCCTTGCACACAATGGGGCCAACTCACGGGTATATTGGCTACATGACAACAGGCAAAATACCAAATATACGGAAAAACAGCCATGTCAAATCCAACAGGAAGAGCATGTTATCACAAGAGGCCCTGTCAATTGGGGTTATGCTGTGCTGAAGCCGACCCCACCTGGTACGGGACACCAAGAATTAGGAATGAAAAGTGGCAATCGGACATAAACATTCCTCATCCCCACAGGGAATTCGGGGGGCCACGCATAACTGATAGTTGCCCTTTCAGGCCTTTGCCGGGGCAAAATGTCAGTCGGTTGGTCGGGGGCCTACACCAAGCCCTTACCCCAGACCCGATTTCGAATGCCTACCTGATTATAGTTATGGACAGGGGCAGGCAATTATAAGCCCAAATTTGGGTGCTGTGCCCTTTAAATATAATGGGAAGGGCAGCTGGCAAGCATTCTACACTAAGTTTGCCAGGTATGCAGAGGTGAGTGAGTGGTCCAAGAAGAAAGCAAGGACCAGCTCTTTTGGTGTCTCGAGGGCAAGGCCAGCGAGTACTATGCCCTTATAACCGAGAGAAACAGGAACATGAGCCACTAAAGACTTGTAGAAATGTTGGGAAAGAGGTTTGGGTTTAGGGAATTGCCCGAGACGGCCCAAGTAAAATTTCAAAGTGCCCGTCAGGCCCAAGATGAAACACTTGAAGACTGGGCCGATAGGGTCCTATCCCTTGCTACTAGGGCCTTCAGGGGCCTTCCCAAGGACCATATGTACCAACATGCGATACTTCGGCTATGCCAAGGGGTAGTTGATAAAGAAGCAGGGATTGCAGTCTCCAATGCACGACCAACAAGCAAAGAGGAGGCTTTGGATAAAGTGCGGTGGCATCAACATAACCAACAAGCCATTTATGGCCGCTCAGGACGTAAGGAGGTGAGACAGGTGGGATATAGCCATATGGAGGGGTACCCCCAGGGGCACCCTAATACGCAAGTGGCTGCCACATCCCTCCTACCTTCCTCAAACCCTAAAAGGTCTTCAGAAACTTCATGGGAGTCAGCAATAGACAAATTAACACAAAACGTTCAAGAAATGATGGCCAATTTTAATGAATTTAGGGCACGGGCTCCTTCTCGTAGCCCATGTCCAGCAGGTCTTATTGGCCCACAGGCAAAGACTTGTCACCAATCTTGAGGTGTGGGACATTCGAGGTGGGATTGCCCTTCTAGCAGGGACAGGGAGAAGTCCGTAAGCCTAGCAGACCAAGACACAAAAGTCAATGGGGCCAAGTCACTGTTAAACTACAACGGGGCTGCCCTAGGGGGCACGGTCAGTCCCAGGAAATAAAAATTAGTCCCACTACTCAAAGTTCAAGGCCTACGCCCGATAAAGTTAAACAGCTGGTAATCAAAAGGGCGGACCACAACCCAAAATCCTGTGATAAAACCGAAGATCAGTTTGCGAATGCTCCAGAGGGCAAACAATTAAATTACAAAAGTGACAAGGGGAAAGAATACATCACTATGGACAACCCTGGTCCGCCACCAAGTTCTACAAGTACCAGTGACACCTTAGCGGTATTTGACAAAATTAAGGGGCATGACCTTTATAACAAGGGTCAGGCCTATATTAACCTGGCTGATGAATTCCCTCAGAGCATTAATCCAAAGTCAGGGGTGCAGATCAACACAGACATGCCAAAGGCTCAGGCTCGGGAATATACATTTTGTCGGGCAGCTGATGATGATTCCAAAGTACTCCGCCCCGGGAATGACGGGGGGCATCATTTCCCCGGAATATTTCGCATCCGTGCAACTTAATGTCACCAAGGAGCCCTTAACAGGGGGTTCTGCAACTTTTGCAGTCCAAAAAGAGACAGATGTGACAGCAATTGATACCAACAATTTCGGACGGCGAATCATCACCATCTTATGAGCCGAATGAGCAAACTTTTAACCAGGACTTTGACAGTGACTTGGAGGGATCCAGATCGGCCGAAGAGGCCGACATGACCCTTCTTGAAAAACTAGCTGACATACAGGCCATCAACAGTTGTGAGGTGATGCTAGGATCTATAGATGAAGATCATGTCAGGGGCAAGGCCACACTAGTTGGTGGTTTTGTGGCGCCCTTGACTAATGATCATAAGCATGAACATGCTGAAGATGATATGTGCCCAGTCCGACCAGATAATATTGGCCAGAATCAACGCCCTGATTTCAAAGGGGTTTTGAGCTGGCTAAAGGAATGCAAGCAGACCCCAGGAGAGGACATTTTGAAAACCTGTACAGTAGTCAGCAGACCAAGTACTACTGGATGAATAGGGAATGTTTTAAAACTGTTGGAAAAGGAATGGAAACGATCCCGAGCAAAGACATTGTTACCTCCAGACTAGTTGTTCCCGGAAGGTGGAAGGGAGAGACTGACCACAAAATCCCATCAGCCGGCTGTCCAAGTACACTTGGAACTGCACTCTTAGTCCTTCGTGTCGGGGCACCTACCGAAAGGGTCTACTTGGACCTTGCCAGGACTACATGTTGGTTGGCCGTTTCCTGTCCGTCTAAAGACCTTACTAAATTGTCTGTGTGCATAGAATGGCCCACCGATGAAACCTGCATAGGAATTCGGCATCAGGTGTCCACATATATTTGCAGTCTGAGCCCTACAGTCCCCATATCCCCAACAGATAGTGACGCTTTATCGGGGTCTCATTGTCACGCCACAACTCTGATAGACCCCAAGCTGCCCTGCATATATAGGGGGCAGCACATCTGTGAGTTGATGATACTTTGTGACAGTGGAGGGGACTGGTTTAGAAGTCAATTGAATTCAGCAGACAAGATGCTAGCTCTTCTGGACAATACTGTTCCCAGTGCCTACAGAAAGGGAGAGCCTGGATTACAAGCCCTAAGGGAAGGTCTTACCAAGTCCTTTGGAGGACCCTACATGGGGTCCTGGGGGATTAAAAAAAGGGGGGGATGGGTGTGGGAGTATCAGTTTATAGGGGAGTGGGAATTGTAAATACGGTTGATTTAGAATTTCTTAAGTTTTTAGGATGTATATACGTTTTAAAATTTGTGACTTGAGTGAGAAATGCAGAACATCAACAGGCAACAACGCAGACTGGACCACTACAGCAATTGCACTAAACGGAACAGAACTGACAGCTACATACAGGGTCTAGCTAGTGAACTTGCCAAAACTACAGTAAAGTTCAGCAGACCTCCTATGGGAGGCCCCCTATGTTTTTATGATTATATTTGGCCCTAGTATGGACAGGGGCCTTTTATATAAAACAAGGGGGAGTGTAGTATTGGTAGGTATTTAGCTAGACCGTAACCCAGGTTTTCCCCAAAATTCAACAGCAGCACTCTCTTCCGGTTTAAGTATTCAATGGTACAGACGACACACAATCATGAACTGAAGAGCATCCACGTTAATCAGCCCAAGGTAAGCTGATTACCGAACTTAGTTAGTATTTAGATATACCGCAGCCATTACTTCAATATCTCCCGATTTTGGGGGAGTGAGATATTTCTATCTAAGCCCTTTGTTGGGGCTGTCTCACTTCAATCATAAGCACATGCAAAAAATTCAAGATGTCTGCCATCGCTTCAAATTTTCATGCAATTTATTCAGTATTATTTGTTGTTGTCTAATTTAATAAATCTTACTTTTTATAATAAAGCGCTACGCCGAGCGCAGCATGATACGACCGCAGCATGTCAACCACTGAAATTTCAACAAAAGTAGTTTAAAGTGAATGTGGACACAGTAAAGAGCTTGACAAAATAATTAGATGGACACAAAAAGAAGCTTGACACAGTTATTAGCTAGAAACAAAATAGGGAAAAATTCATCCTTTTTGATCACTTACTGATGAAAAAATGTAAAAGCTATGCAAAATATGTACTATCAACTAAAACTTTACATCCATAGAAATTCAAAGAAAAAAATTCCATCGAAATCTGATGAAAAATAAAGATATGACATATTTAGAAAAATTGCAATTTCGGCCCCTAGGCTTTGACCCCATGTAGCTCGGAAACGGTAAGAGCCACACCAAATCTGTTGCCATATCTCTGAAAGCTTAGATCAAGAGGAATCCAAAGAAAAAAATCCAATCAAAATACGATGAAAAATAAAGATTTGACATATTTAGAAAAATTGCAATTTTGGCCCCTTTGACCCCTTGTAGCTCGGAAATGGTAAGACCTACACAAANAGAGGAGTTGCGCTTACGAGGTAACCCATACATAGGGAATCAATAAAAATTCTAAGATGAATTATCTCCCCTTCCTGGTTTCGGACAATAATTATATTCCTTCATGCACATCTCCATATAGTGTCCTTCCTTTGTGTAAAGTTTTATCAAAATCCTTCAAGTGGTTTGAGAGGAGTTGCGCTTAAGAGGTAACCCATACATAGGGAATGAACGAAAAGTCAAAGTCGAATTATCTCCCCTTCCAGGTTTCCGACAATAATATAAAGTTTCATTAAAATCCTTGAAGTGATTTAAGAGGGGTTGCACATACGAGGTAACCCATATATAAGGAATCAATGAAAAGTTAAAGTCAAATTATCTCCCCTTCCTGGTTTCCCAAAATAATTATATTCCTTCATGCACATCTCCATATAGTGTTCTTCCTTTGTGTAAAGTTTCATCAAAATCCTTCAAGCCGTTTAAGAGGAGTTGTGCTTACGAGAAGTGTGGACAGACGGACAGACGGACAGACAGACGGACGGACAGACAGACAGGGTGATTCCTATATACCCCCCCAAACTTTGTTTGCGGGGGGTATAATAAAACAAGGGGGAGTGTAGTATTGGTAGGTATTTAGCTAGACCATTAACCCAGGTTTTCCCGAGATTCAACAGCAGCACTCTCTTCCGGTTTAAGTATTCAATGGTACAGACGACACACAATCATGAACTGAAGAGCATCCGTGTTAATCAGCCAAAGGTAAGCTGATTACCGAACTTAGTTAGTATTTAGATATACCGCGGCCATTACTTCAATATCTCCCGATTTTGGGGGAGTGAGATATTTCTATCTAAGCCCTTTGTGGGGGCTGTCTCACTTCAATCATAAGCACATGCAAAAAATTCAAGATGTCTGCCATCGCTTCAAATTTTCATGCAATTTATCCAGTATTATTTGTTGTCTAATTTAATAAATCTTACTTTTTATATAAAACTTGAAAATGTACCTTTGAACCAGCAATTCATCATGAACCGCCAGATATACAAGCCTCAGTATGCATATGATATCTTAGCCTTTCCGGTATTTTCCCTTGGGATAGACACTATATATCTTTCACTCTCAATAGAAATTCTACATCTTCTATTGTTTCAATGTACTCTCCTCAAGGAAAGACAAAATTCTAATATTCATGAAAGATGCCATGATCTTTGATCTGTACTCATATACCTATCAAACTTTTCATCCCCGAATAATGATTTAAAACTAACCGTTACTGGGTCCTCTAATGGGTTAACTATTTCTGTCTGACGTAAGAAAACGTTTCCTCGACAAACTCTCCATAACATTTTTTCAAAAGCTGGAATTTTCTCCCTAAGAATAACACCAGCAACAAATCTGAAATCATAAATACATTTTTTATGATTGTTTAAGCTACAGAATAATCTGGTTTACTATATAAGTGTTTATTTTCCTGCTTTTCCATAGGGTCCAATGTCAATATAAGTCTCCTGCTAGCAGTCATCTTGGAAAAGATGTAGACTTGCCAGACATTTTTGAACGGGGTCAACTTAGGACTACTGTGACTAAGAATAGTTGCAACTTGCAAAGTTCTTTCAGAGAAGAGATTCCCAAAGGATACTATGTTAAAATGTGTTTCCGCTGGCAGCCATCTTGGATGAAATGGGGACTTGCAAAACATATTTTTAAAGGGCAACCCAAGGACTATTTTGACCTACTTTGGTTCCAAATGGCTTTATAGCTTTAGAGGAGAGGATCTTTGAATGTATTTTCAAATAGAGTCCAATGTTAATTTAAGTTTCCTGCTGGCATTAATATTGGAAAAGGTGTAGCCTTTTCAGACATTTTTTTCAAAGGGGGCAACTGAGGACTAACGGAGACAGAGAATACTTGCAATTGGCAGAGTACTTATAGAGCAGAACATTGGCATAGAACAGTATTCAAACTATGTTTCCATTGCTAGCCATCTTCGATGAAATGTGGACCTGCCAGACAAATATTTTAAATAAGACCACCCTAGGGTTATTGTGACCAAGTTCGGTTCAAATTGGATTTGTGACTTGGGAGGAGAAGATCTTTGAATGCTTTCCAATGGAGTCTAATGATAAACAACATGTATGTTCCCCACTGGTTGCCATCTTGAATGTGATGCAGAATCACAAGACACATTTTTCAATGGGACTAACCAAGGACTATTGTGACCAAGTTTGGTTTCAAATGGTCAAATACTTTCAGAAGATCTATGGATTCCTTTTCCCATAGGACACAATGATAAACCTAGTTCACTGCTTGTTGACATTCATGATGAGGTATGGACTTGATGGACACATTTTTAAATGGAATCAATCAATAACTATTGTGGACAAGTTGGGTCTTTAGGACAGACAGACGATATATGGAAGCCAAGCCAAGTGAGCTAAAAATGTAAGAGATGAATGGTCAAAGCATGTACAGGTACCCTCTATGACTATTTCACAGAAAAATGCCATAGTTCATCAGTGTATATTTTTCAGAAAAATTCACCAAAACTAAAATTGGTATTAAATGCACATCTTCAATAAATGTACAAATGCTATAAAAATACAAATCAAGATATTTATTTGATAAGGATTTTGTTTTCTGTCTATTTTACTATGAATATAGAATGTTGTCAGTACATGTAGTTATATTGAACTCATTCAACATGTGTTTTGACAGGCATCATATATTTTTTACAGACACAAATACAGGAATTATAACCAAGACATAACACTCCTGTATAAACATTGTACTGGGGCATGCCCTCCTCTAGTCTTCAGTTGTGGTTTGCACATTTTTCTAACAGAGGAATGAGATTTGACTTGAAATGTAAATATATGTTGTGTGTTCACTTCATCCACTTTCCTGCATCACAAAAGGTAAACTGACAGATTGTAAAATCTCCTGTGTGGTACAATACCTCCTTATTTATTACAAAACTAATACCATATCTTTTCCATTAATTTCAATACAAGTCAAGAAAACTTTTGAGATGAAAAATTTGTTATTATACGGTGATCACTTGATGTTTTGTTTTGGGTCGTTTTAACCTGGATATGGGATGTTGTTTCATTGACATTTACCCAATTTCCTTTCTTTTTCATATTAAACTATGTTTGCTGAAAACCCAACAGACCTGAAAATTATAAATATATTAAATCTTTAACAATAAATATCTAGACCAAATATACATTTCTTGTATGTAACGGTATGTAAAGATTTCTATCCTACATAACTTAAACTAGAAGTGAGAGCAGTCGCAAACGGCAGCTAATCCCACCAACTGTCAAGATATAATAACCCTAATATAATCTAAGGATGTATTAATGTTAAAGGTACATCCACTGAACATTAAGATCATTGATGAGTAACGTGCAGTATCTCAGATATTAACATGAATGGAAACATTAACCCAAGCCAGTCAAGTGTAAAATGTAGGTCAAAGATACCCATTTATCGTCTGAAGCTGCAAGACTCACCAAAATACATCCACTGACCAAAGATGATTGATGTAACACATGTAGTATCTCGACATGAACCTTAACACTAACTTTAAGCTGAGTCATTGAATCATAAAATGTAGGTCAGAGTGACCCAATTATCAACTGAAGCAGCATCATTCTATAAGATGCATCCACTGACCAAAGATGATTGATGTGCCACATGTAGTTTCTCAGAAATAAACCTTAACAGCAACTTAAACCGGAGTTATTGAAGCATAAAATGTAGGTCAGAGTAACCAAATTATCATCTGAAGCAGCATCACTCTTTAAGACGCATCCAATGACCAAAGATGATTGATATGCCAGATATGAACCTTAATGCTAACTTTAACCTGAGGTGGGACGAATGGACGGACACTCAGACCGACGGACAGACAGAAGGTCGGACGTATGAGATGCTATACCCCCTCCCTAACTCTGTTGGGCAGGAGGATAACAAAAATTTTTATCCCCTTGGCCAGTAAAAAAAAATTTCCAACCATATTATCATTGGCATTGATGGGAGTTTTGCCATTGTAGCAAAGATTTATAATGGGTCTGCTCAATTACGGGTTGTAATTTAGATGACTTACCCTAATTTTAGAGTCTGTCCCGCTCTCTGTGGATCTTCTCCCAACAATCCCATGGTCTCGTCTGTCAGGGTGGGGTCATGCATTGCCTGAGTATGATGAATTTCAGCCTGATATGAATGATATACACAGAAAAATAAATAAAAACCCTTCCCGCTAGTGAAGAAATCAAACTTAAAGCAAAAAAAAATTAATACACACTAACATTCAGACATTTTCTATAATGAGAATACTTTACATGTATTTTCATAATTTTTTATTTCAAATCATTTCAGCATTTTTTTCTATAAATTTCAGCCCTTCAACTAAATAAGAGATTTCAAGATGAAACATTTACTTAATTAAAATACTTAAAACTTCTTATGTTGTTCATAAAATAATTAGCTCACAAAATTCATCAAAAATGTAATTCTAGAACAAAGGAGTTGAAGGTATAGAAATTACACACTGTAAGCAAGCACATTTAGAAAATGTCTGAATCAACATATAATATACAGGTACATAAGCAAATAAGTGCAGTATTACCAAGATCTTTCCAATATTATAGCAGATATAGTACATTTTTGTACTTAATTCGTCTTTGCTGATAGGCCTTCTCGTAACAGTTCAGGATTGCACAGTGCAACAATGTTATACTTTACAAACTAACTACTGGTAAATCTGAAAGTTCTACTATAAATTCCATGAACAACATATTTGTAACAGCCGAAAAGCATTTCCCTGATTTGACAGAAAAATGGGCGGTTTAGATTACAGAAAAACAAGTGGAGATAATTTTCTGAGACGTCACCGCCAGGTGGCGCTATACGAGTTTGGGAAAATTAGATTTTGACGACCCTTCGTATTTGCTCGTTTTAGTCCTAATAAATAACTGAAACTAAATAAGTTTATGCTTTTAAATGAAGCTGCAGGTCATTAAGTGGATGACTGGTATACTCTGATCTTCTATCTGGGCGAAATCTTTCCTTAAATTGAATAAATACATGAACCTTGTGAAAGACAAAATGTCGGCGAGCGACTCTTGTTTACATTTTTTGTGGTCGGAACGAAGTGACACAATTTTTTTCCCCTAATGAATATTCATATCGACTGGTATTTTCCTGTTCAGAGAGTCATGAAGAAGAGTTCTTGAAAATTTCATACAGTTACCAGATGCCGTTATTTATAAACAATCAACTTTCTGGAAGCATCTCCGAGGCAGGACAGAATTTCGCCGACGGCGCATTTTCCCATATTTAACACCTTAATTCTTATGCTTAGAGTACCATTATTGTTCTTCAAGATATCGTTTCAATAAATAGAGGTAAAATTATGTATATCTGGTTAAAAAGACGCCAAATTTATTTGATTATAGCCCCGTCTGTTGCCTCAAAGTCAAAGGTCGCAGGGGCAACTTTCGTGAAGTCAACAGTCAAATATCTAATTCTTCAACACATGTAAATAATAGAAAATTTCAAAAAGCCAGATATCTTCATTTATACTTTGTGACTTGTCACTAGGTCTAGAGACAGGTTTGATTCCAACATGGGGGGGGGGGTGTAGTGATAATTTTGTCCATTGACATCATTTGATTATGTTTCAAGAACAACTTTGCATGTTTCTTTGCCTAACCCGCTTATTTTGATGTTTTGATGTAATTTTTATGCATTCCATTGCATACTTTACTAGATATGTCTTATTTAATTCATGCTATTTGAGCTTGTAGAATATAAAAAAAAAAATATTTCCAACCACTAAGGAGTACATGGGCTGCATTTCTTTGCAGGATTCTTATCATTATGCTTGTAGATCTATGGTTACAACATAAAGTAATGCATGGCACATGTGCATATACTTGATTTCACTGTGCTGTCATTTCCCCTCCATACCTTGACTAGGCATGAATTTCTCTATCAGTATGTTAAAAAGTCATTTAAACTATCACTGGGAGGCCAAATTTCTGTGTGAGATGGTGAGTTATTTGTTTGTGAGTTATTTTTTGTGGAAAATTAGATGTCCTCTAAGACTCCAGAAGAACTAAGTGAAATACAACACTGGCTACTGCTGAATGCATGATTTTTGTCCCCAATTATTTGTATTTCATATGTTATGATTTAGTAAAGAAAACCTTTTCTCATACCCTGGTGTAAAATTGGTGTCACTCTTGATCTTTGTCACTCATTTTAATCAGTTTTCAATCTATGCTGGGGAAATACATGGGAAAAGTCTGCTTGCTTATGCTGATTTGAGCTAATTAAGTCTGATTGTGAAATTTTAGGATATATTTTGTCTGAAGAGTGAGATAGAAATAAAATGTGATGCATTGTTACCACAAAGAAGGAAATGTTACATTTATAATACATGAATAGCTAGATTATCACAAATACTTAGCCCCCATGTAAATTAAATTGCTGATTTCAAGGTTTTTATTCTCCATATCCTTTCATAAAAAATTATAATACAGACATGAACCAGCTGTATAACCTGCTTGATTACTTATTTTATATAATTCTATCTGAAGAAATAAAAAATATATATAAATTGTTTTTTTTTAGTAGAGTGCAATATCAACTTTTTATTAAAGCCCAATGACTTTATGACACAAATTTTACCCATTTTTTTTTTCAGTGTGACAATATTGTAATTTGAGGATGTTATTGCATTTAAAAAAGTAACTCCTTTAAAGAAAATACATACAGCATTTATTGAAAAAATATTGAAGATTGACTGGATGGGGTGTGAAGATATTCCCATCTTTTTTTTCAGTGATCAGTACTGATCAACTATAAACCTGCCAATTAGAGTTAATATTGGTTAGAAATTATCAAGTATCAAAGCTATATCACTTTCACCCCCTGTTTTTAACAATATTCAGAATTTTTGATAATTTTAAAATGTGAAAAAAACTAGACATTGCAATCAATCTACAATGTAAAAATTGATTTTATTTGATTTATTTTTTTCTTTACATGGTATACCTATATACCTCTCTAATTTCTGCATTAAAACTAATTTGCCTGGTTTGTCATAGAAATGCACCTACATGTATATACAAGTGTTGCAAAATTTCTTTTCATACATTATACTGTTCTGTCATTGTGGGTGTAAGTTTTGGTTTTGGAATTATTTAGAGTTGTAATGTACATGTTATAATATTTGCAGAAGCTGAGCCTGGGAAAGAATATAATCCCTTACTAAAGAGTTTTTTTTTTTCATTTTGTGGGGGTTATTACAGAGAAAATTTGAATCATGCAGGATTTATTTCACTTAATATATACCACATGGTAATGAAAATTTAAATTATTTGTGTTACTGTGTCAAAAATGGAAATTGCAACAAAAAAAAGGTGTAGACAATCCACAGACCTCAACCCTAGAAAATTGTTCCCAGTGATTACAGCATTTGTTAATGCAAAGTCATTGATATTTTAGCATTGTGTTTACACAACATTATGGGGCCAAAATCACCTGCAACTCCACTGGGGATAAATTAAAGTAATTAGAGTAAAAATATAGCCAGATTGAGGTCTGATCCTATCAAGAGCTGGCTTAGTACAATCTGGGACTAATATAACATTATATTAGTCCCAGGTACAATGTAGTTTGTTGGCTATCTACAGACCATTCTTTTCTTATACCCATATTCCCTCTCTACTCAAGTAAAGGCATGCCCTATCACTGCAAATCACTGCATGCGCTCCATACCGTTCTATCTACCTGAAGGCACTTGTTTTATCAAAATTCACTCCCCCTCGATACCTGTAGACATGCACTTATTTCATTAAAATCGGTAGAGAACTGGTAGTTAAATTCTTGACCCCCCCCCCAAATCGTTACTCGTTTCTTTGCTAATTTTGACAGTAAATCGACCTGCTAATTGAAATATTTATGCTGTAAGTTTGCAAAGACTTTTAATTTTTAATATTTAGTTCAACTGTTGATAAACATAGGCAATAACTTGATTATTTTGGTTGAAAATACTGGTTTCACTTGCGTTGACGTCTTTCGCGAATGTTGACAATCGGGATTATCGCCCTTTGATTTTGGGAAAATTTCATCGATTGAACTGACACAATTTTTTTCCCAATCGTTTCAATTGAGGATTATTACCTCGATTGGTAGATATTTTATTTCTCATTGTGCTATAGCAAACTCATTTTGTTACCTTGTCCAGTTTTCTAGAAATGATTAGTTTTTCGTACCGAATTTTTACTTCCGCCATTTCAAGAGCGTTGTATTTTGGCAAAATTCTCTTATTAATCCTGATAATTTGATATCATGGAGATTATCGAAGATTATATTAGTCTTGGGAAATCAAATAAACATGTAAAGACGCGATAATATAGACATAGAAACGCACCGTCATGGTTTTTCATGCGCCTGTTCCGAAAATTGAAATTACGTCATTTTCAAATAAAAATCACGTGACTTTGTAATCTAAATGACGGCCATTATAGGAATTGCTTTTCGGCTG
>MJUU01015381.1:6905-17049 GCA_002080025.1 Modiolus philippinarum | reverse complement strand
TACTGAAAGCTTACATCAAGAGGAATCCAAAGAAAAAAATCCCATCGAAATCCGATGAAAAATAAAATTTTTTGGTTATCTGTAAATTTACGATTTTGGCCCCCTTCGGCCCCTCATAGCTGGGTAAGGAAACAGGTTACCAAAAAATCTAAAAGTAGAGCGCTACGATAATTTTTCATTTGGAATCCTTTGGAAAAAATTGCATCAAAATCGGACTAAAAATAAAAAAATGAATTTTTTGAAATTCGTCCCTTTTGGGCCCCATTTATCTCGGGAACGGAACATGCCACGTGAAATCCGTTGGCATACAACAGATTGGAAATTTTCTAAGGAGTTTACTGAAAGAAACCCCATCAAAATCCGATAAATAATAAAGATTCTACAGTCAAATATGTGAAAACAACCAATTTAACCCCTTTTGGCCCCTTTTTCTAAAACGGGCGGGGCCAGGAACATAAAATTATAGCCCGGGCTAAAGCGCTAGCATGTGCCAAGAAACATCATACTAAAATTTGAAAATGATCTGTACACTGGAACCAAAGTTATGCTGTCCACAGACACAAAAATACCCAATTTTACCCCTTTTTGGCCCCTTTTTCTGAAACAGGTGGGGCCATAAACCCGAAATTAAAACCCGGGATAGCCATTATGCCAAGAAACCACATACTGAAATTTGAAGATGATCCGTCCACTAGAAACAAAGTTATGCTGGCCACAGACGCCGACGCCGACGACTGCGCCATAACATAATACGACTGCAAAATTTTTGCGGTCGTATAAAAACTGCATCACAATCGGACTAGAAAAAAAAATAATTAAAATTTCCCATAGGGTCCAATGTTAATCAATGGGTCCCACTGGCGGCCATCTTGAATTACGCACGGACATGTCGGACACAATTTTTCATTTACACCACCCAAGGACTATTGTGACAAAATTTGGTTGCAATTGGCCCAGTGGTTTCAGAGGAGTTGATCTTTAACGACGGACGGACGCCAAGTGATGGCAATAGCTCACATGACCCCCTTTAAAAGGGGGTATTCTGAGGTTTAAATACTCGTTAGGTTGTGAATAAACAAAAATCATAAAAAAAATTTATCCAAGCCACCAACTTCATGCTTCACTGCTGGTGGAAAAAAGGGGGGTACTCTGAGGTTTACCCTCAGGTTGAAGTTTTTTTTCTGTGAAGGATGTATGCTATTATCATGAAACTTTATATAAATACTCATTAGGGTATAAGTAAACAAAAATCATACCAACTTCATGCTTCACTGATCATTGAAAAAAGGGGGTTAGTATGAAGTTTACATTTAGGTTGAATTTTTTTTCTGTGAAGGATGTATGCTATTATCATGAAACTTTATATTAATACACATTAGGGTATGATTAAAGAAAAATAATAATAAAAATTTACCCATGTCACCAACATCATGCTTCACTGATCATGGAGAAAAGGGATGGTTTGAGGTTTATCCATAGGATTAAGTTTCTTTTCTGTGAAGGATGTAAGCTATTATCATTAAACACCCATTAAATTTAATACTCATTGGGTATAATTAAACAGAAATTCTACCATGGCTCTAGTTAATAGTCAACCAGTATAATACTCGATAACCATATACTTCGCACATGCGCAAATGGTGTTGGAATAAGAGTAAAATGGAAGAAAAACAACCATGTCTTTTATTTTGTTTGTCTTAGTTTGTGAAGAAAATAAATGTTAAGCCTATTTTATAACTAAATTATGCCATTCAGACACGTAAATGTGTATTATTTTGCTCTCGATTTGGATTTTGAACTTGCATCTGTTTGATAACGTCAGATTGTGTATTGTGACGTCATAGACACAGACAGCAATGGAAACGGGAAATAATTCATGGCAGGTATATGGTTATTGTCATTTAACCATGGGCTGGGCCTTTATATTCATAAATTTAACCCTTCGCTAACGCTCAGGGTTAAATTCGAATATAAAGGCCCAGCCCATGGTTAAATTTCCAATAACCATATACCTGCCATGAATTATTTCTTAATCATCATAAAAATATATCCATGCAACAAACTTCATGCCTGATCACGAAGTATAGCATTGTTCAAAATAGTTGTGAGGCGGGGCATTGTGTCCGTTAGACACATATTCTTGTTTATGTAATAAAATAGTAAAATATTCTTAAGTGAGGCAAGAGTGTTCATTTTTCATGTAGCCAGATACATCTGTTTGTCCTTACCTCATTTTTCCACACCAAAATAAGAAAATTTCAAAAATTTAGGTGGTACTGATTCAGAAATTTTAGCAGAAATCAGAAAAACATATGTATCGATACGCTGGATTCTGTACCGGTAGACCTAGTTTGTTAAAAAATATTGCGCTATATCGATATGCCGGTGTATCGTTACTCCACTAGAAAAAGGGCATGGTGCTACCAAACAGCAGTGGGTGAAGGCAGACGGTATACATTCAATATATCACCACTTTGTGTGGCTTTCTAACTCACCGTCAAAGGATTCATCTCCAGGTTCAATAAACGATCACATACAGCTTACCTTTTCAGGTGAGCATACTGAAAAGTATTTTGGATTATACATGTACCTACATGTAGGCTGCAGAACTGTAGCTCTATAGGTCCTTTTATTTTATTCTGATTTTGCGGACCAGAAAGCTACAGATTTTCCCCTATATAAAACATGTGACTCTTGCAACACTAATTTTGTCGCATGTTTCTGAGAGTTTTTTGACAACCAGACGCCAAGTGGAGGTAGTCTCATGTGTGTATTTCATTTCTTTAAATGTTTTTCTGCAACTATCCATTGCATCTTGCAATTGCTGACACCAATCTCATTGATCTCAACATGCTCAAGCCAGTTTTCGGGACACAGGACTAAATGCAAATCATATCAGGAATTGATATCCTAAAGTAAATATTTTGTCAATCTCAAACTTGAATATCAACTTTTCTAACCATGCTAACTTTTGCAAAGCTTTTTGAATGCAAATAATTAATTCCTCTGCATTCAAGAATTATTCCTGTTAAATTTTGAGATATCCGTTCTGGACATGACCTGGCATTTATTGCTGCCTCTTGAAATGTCAAGTGACTTTGATATTCAAAATAGCCACAAAAGTAGGCGGGATTACATTTCTATTCGGACAATTTCTTTTATAAATAGAAAAATATGACTCACCTTGCATAATTAAAACTAAGTAGAAAGTCTTCCATGGAAGACATGTGTCGCCTGCGTAATAACACTTAAAGTAAGTTACGTCAAACAGGAAGTGGGCATGCAAGAGATCCCAGACCCTCTTACACATTATAGGTCCCCATACTGATACTCCATGCCAAATTGCAGAAGGCAGGGATATGTGGTGTCTGAGAAAAACGTGACAGAAATTTTCAAGACTCGAAAAATATTCTAAGTTCAGTCAAACAGAAAGTGGGCATGGCAGAAATTCAAAACTCTATTACACGGTATAGGTCCCCATACTGATACTCAAAGCTAAATTACAGAAGGCTGGGAATTGTGGTTCCTGAGTAAAATGTGACAGAAATTTTTTTGTGACACCAATCGACAAAAATATTCTAAGTTCCGTCAAACAGGAAGTGGCAATGCAAGAGATCCCAAACTTTATTACACGGTATAGGTCCCCATACTGATACTCCATACTGAATTGTAGAAGGCTGGGATCTGTGGTTCCTGAGAAAAATGTGACAGAAATTTTCAAGACGTAAAAAATATTCTAAGTTCCGTCAAACAGGAAGTGGGCATGCGAGAGATCCCATACTCTATTACACGGTATAGGTCCCCATACTGATACTCCATGCCAAATTGCAGTAAGCTCGGATACATAGTTCCTGAGAAAACTGTGACAGAAATTTTTGTGACGCCCATGCGGACGATGACGACGACAACGCAAGACGACGGATAGTGATCCCTATATGTCGCCACTGCGTGAACGCAGGCGACACAACAACAGCAAACAATAAAATATTACCCAAATGCAACTTGTTCAATCTTAGCTAAAAATAATTGGCAAACAGGAAGCAGGCATACCAGAGATCCAAAAGGATCTAACACAGTAAAAGTCCCCATACTGATACTCAATGCCAAATTGCAGAAGGCCGGGATATGTAGTTCCTGAGAAAAATGTGACAGAAATTTTGAGGAAGTGAAAAATATGCCAAGTTCCATCAAACAGGAAGTGGGCATGCCATAGATCCAAAACTCTCTTACAGGGTATAGTTCCCCATACTGATACTCCATGCCAAATTGCAAAAGGCTGGGATATGTAGTTCCTGAGAAAAGTGTGACAGAAATTTTCAAGAAGTGAAAAACATGCCAAGTTCAGTCAAACAGGAAGTGGGCATGCGATGGATCCAAAACTCTCTTAAACGGTATAGTTCCCCAGACTGATACTCCATGCCAAATTGCAAAAGGCTGGGATATGTAGTTCCTGAGAAAAATGTGACAGAAATTTTCAAGAAGTGAAAAACATGCCAAGTTCCATCAAACAGGAAGTGGGCATAAGATGGATCCAAAACTCTCTTACATGGTACAGTTCCCCAGACTGATACTCCATGCCAAATTGCAAAAGGCTGGGATGTGTAGTTCCTGAGAAAAGTGTGACAGAAATTTTCAAGAAGTGAAAAACATGCCAAGTTCCGTCAAACAGGAAGTGGGCATGCGATGGATCCAAAACTCGGTACAGTTCCCCAGACTGATACTCCATGCCAAACTGCAAAAGGCTGGGATATGTAGTTCCTGAGAAAAGTGTGACAGAAATTTTCAAGAAGTGAAAAACATGCCAAGTTCCGTCAAACAGGAAGTGGGCATGCGATGGATCCAAAACTCTATTACACGGTACAGTTCCCCATACTGATACTCCATGCCAAATTGCAGAAAGCTGGGATATGTAGTTCCTGAGAAAAATGTGACAGAAATTTTTGTGACGCCGACGCGGACGACGACGCAAGACGACGGATAGTGATCCCTATATGTCGCCACTGCGTGAACACAGGCGACACAATTACAGTGATTTAGCTAGCGCTCGTCACTTTCGCCATTGACGAGTCTTTTTTGGAAGTGTCGATTTTTTAAGCCTGCAATTCGTCACTTGAAATTTCAAAAATCGCCAAATATTAAAGTATTATGTCCATAATCTTTGTCACTATAATCTAATTGTCCAAACTGACACTTTAATTACACCTGTAATGCTAATTAAAGGATTAGTTCAGTTGTAAACAAACACCGTCGGTGATTTGTTTACCTGTGTTCCTGGCCTGTAATCATTAATTACCGGTCAATCAGAGGTAACCTGCTCACCTGTATGGCAATTAACTATCAGTTGTTTAAAATTATTAATGTTTTGAACATTTAAATCTTTCTTTCAGCAGAATTTTCATAATTAACAGGTCAAACTTTCCCTTTGAATTTTTGTTAAAAGATCACGTTTTTTGAAAGTTGGGTTATTTCCCTTCAATGATGTCTTTAACATGAATTTATTTTTTTAGAATTGAACCTATGCTGATATTTGCTCTGGTAATTATAACAGAAAATTTATATTTTACCACAATTAAAGCTTAAAAGGTGTTTATAAACAACATTTGTTTGATATTTTGCAAAATAATTTCTTTTAAAATACAAATTTATAGAATGTTTTATGTGTATAGAAAGTTGAACTGTTAATTGATAATTACATACTAACATTACCTCTTTCAATCTATGAAGAGGTATGATGTCACTGCTGATACATGAATAAATAAAATTCGAATACATAGCTAAAATTCTTTAAATGTCATAGGAACCAGAAAGAGCATTATAAATCTGGAACAATGATGTGCATATTTAAATACAACCAAATACAGAAAAATTATAAATCATAAAATTAGTATCTCATACTACACATTGCGACGCGAAATTTATACGCAAAAGTGACTAATGGTCTCAAAATCCTAGCTAAATCCCTGAATTAGTATTAGAAATTTATTGGACGAAATGAAATGAACACCCATTGGTATTCTGGTATGTGTACTTGGCATCCAAAAAACTCCAAGAAGCGTGCAACAAAATTGGTGTCGTAAGAGTCGCAAGTTTTATATAAGGGAAAATCCATAGCTCTATGGTCTGAAACTATCAAAAATATCAGCACAAGGACCATAAGAGCTACGGTTCTGCAGCTAGATTTTACCCAATAGGGGTGTAACGATACACCTACCTCACGATTCGATACATATCGCAATACAAGGACTACAACTCCATAAGTTTCGATTCGATTCATTCTTGCGTCATTTTCATCAGTGACAGATAGGTAATGACAATATTTATTCTATGATGTGTATATAATTAATCATGTTAATGTAAACTACTTTAATTGTAAATTGTTCCAACAACTATAGTTCTGATACTGAAAACTAATCTCAGATCTTTATTATTTAGTGATTTTTAGCAAACTGGAAGTGTAAGAAAATCTAAGTAATTGTAAATAATACTCTCTGTTCAAAAAGCTGTCCGAGATATATAAGCTCTGAACGTTCCTTAATTGAAGCAAACTAAAAAACTATGGCAAGTCGGATCTTTTTACAGGCCCGTAGTTGGTTTTGTTCGTTACTGTGCTTAGCGGTAATTAGTCATAACCGCTAAAACCGGGAGTTTACATTAGAGTTGTTTCCTCCAACAAAACGAAGATTTTTGGCTTCTGTTGCCAACTTCTTGTGAATATTTTGACGTATATAGTGAGCTGTTACATAAATAGGCACATTTAAAGTGGAATCACAGGTCATTTTGTCTGTGGTTGTTAGCTTTCGTTTGTAACATACTAAACATTTCGCATCGAAACCGAATCGAAATGCGGGTTTAAAGAACCGAAAATCGAACCGAACAAAAAAATTGTGGTTCATCGAAACTTTGGTGAATCGTTACCTCGGGGCTCCCTAATACCCAGAGTTTGTATCAACATTGTATCCAATTCATTTGACCCTTACTTTCTTCATTCCAAAAATATAGGATTTTTCTGCAATCCTCCCGTTATATTCATTTTTCACGATTACCCTCGATAGCCACTTATTAACCCCAGAAACTCAAATTGAGTCAATTACATAGAGCAAGAAAAGAAGAGAACACTGATTTCATTTAGGCTATACAATAGACCATTTGCCAGTTCTTCAATCAACAGAAAGAATTTAGCAAAACCCAAAAGGGGGTTATTTTTTGAAAAGTCTCAGGGGACAGAATGGTTCCCTGCTTGTAAAAAACAACCAAAAAAAAATAGTAATGGTGGATTACATGATACCCCGCCATGTTTCACAAAATTTCGAAGTATCAAGGGGCATAAACTCCTGAACCCCTTGGACCTCTGAACCCATATTCGAACTCGACCCGAGTTTTGTGGTGAAGAAGCTACATACCAAGTTTGAAGACTGTATGTAATTCCGTTCAAAAGTCATCAGTCGGAAACCTTCGGGGGACGGACAGACAGACGGACGGACAGTCGGACGGACAGATGGACACATGACTGAGGGTATCACATAATACCACGCCACTACGTGTGACGGGGTATAATAAATCATTATTAATTAAAAGTTATGATAGTCTAACCTTTAGCAGACGTTTAGTAGGCAACATAATTCAAAACCAAATCCCAAATTTAGAAACATATACTTTATAGTTTTTACCAAATGATTTGAAATTTTCGTGTCTTCTGCGTGNCAAGGTCAAAAGCCATATGGCAGACGGACATGTACTAACCAAGACCAAGCTATATACCAAATATCATTGACTTCTAGCTTCTAGTTATTGAGAAATGGACTTGAAGCAAAAAAACCTAACCTGGTCACTGGACCGCGAAATATAGGTCAAGGTCACATGATTTTGGGTCCGACAGATAGGGTTCGCCGTAAGCTACACATGGACCAAATATAAAGTTCCTACATCAATGGCTTCTGTATTAAAACTTGAGTTTACGCCGCCATCGCCGTCACACTTTGCTCGCCTATGTCTCGCTTTCGCGACTTTCGTCGCGGGCGAGACAAAAACCCTTTTTGTGTATTGTTTTGTTGTCTTGTTAAGTAATGTTTAGTTACATTTTATTGCAAACCATCACAAACAATACCAAATTTGACCCCTTGGCAGTTTATCATTGTATGCTACATGTAGCTTCTGCATGGTATATTCTGCATTATATATCGCGTGCATTGGTTTGAGATATGCAAGTAGAGATATCAAATTATGTTCTGGAAATAGGGTTATATTTATTACCATTTGATTATTTTGCCATTTTTAAATACATCATATTTTTTTGGTATAAAATTATAATTTTCGATACAGACACAGAGTAAGTGAGTTTCTTTTTTTAGATTTTAGCAACTAAAAAGAAACAAATTTATTCCGTGTTTGACTAAAAAAATTATATTTTTATGCATTCGAGTTGATCCAATGGCATCCGAGCCCGCCATGACACTAATGAGGTGGGATTAAGCAACTGAAGTCAAAATTCATCTGGAATAGTTGTTCAAAAGGAAAACGGATGCTACAAATTAAATGAATATAGCATAAAAACATGTAGGCAATTGAATTGTAATGTCCGATAAGGTGCAAAAGTGTTGAAATGAAAAATTGTGATTTGCCCGTTGCACTCCTGTTCATTTCACTCACTAAGTTTGTGAAACTTCAATGTATGGGGCTTCATATATATTAATGAAATGAAATAGATAAAATTTCAGACTCCTGTGTTTACATGTGCTCTTCTGGTGTTACAACAATTGTTTTGTGTACATGTTCCTTCCTTATGAAAGTCAGCTTCATATGGCATTGCATTTGTGCAAATTATCTGCGGCAACGTGTTGTCGGGTTGAACTTTCGCCGGAGTAAGTGGCCACCATGCACCCGTCACTGAGACGGTCACATTAAGAAGCACGTGTTTGCAAAGATTATACCGACTACAAAACTGTTAAAAGCGAGAATAAAAAGATGCAGACATGGTGATGACCTTACCAATACACAAATATATTCAAAAAGTGGAATATTTTACATAATTTATGACAAGAAATCACATCTTCCGTCATATGACAACAACGTCACCACCAATCAATAGAAGATGTAGTGAAATGGGAGGCTACTCTGAACACACCAAAACTAGCTAATAAATAACCTCCAAACCCGACCTTGCGAATATTTTACATTATTTTGTTAAGAAAGTAGCAGTGAATACCAATAGTTAAATGAGAAAGAATTTTGAAACTTTGATAACCTTGAGAGCATTATTTTGGATCTATAAAATCATGTTAAACACAGACAAATTCTTATTTATATACCAATTGACGACTTTCGAGTTTCCGGAGTTACCTCCCCTGTTTAAAAATAAGCGGCTATCGAAGGTAATTTTAACATAGAATATAACGGGAGGATTGAAGAAAAAATGCTATAACTTTGGATTGAAGAAAGACTGGGTCAAATCACTTTAATATGATGTAGATACAACCCAAGGGCATAATCCTACATACTTTTCAGGACGCTCACCTGTACAGGTAAGCTCCAGGTGTTTGTTAATTGCACGTGATGGATAAAGTGAAGAATATGAACACAATACTAGTACTACCAGTATTGTACAATACTAGTAAAATATATGTGTACCAGTATTGTACAATACTGGAAGATACTGGAAAATACTGGTTAACCAGTATTGCAGATACTGGAAGATACTGGNAAAAAAAATCAACCAGTACGGGAATACACCATTAAACAGAAATTAGATTACTTGGAATGATGGTAAAGGACGAATAGGCTTCGTACTAAAAACACAAAAAATGATAAGTATACAAAAACACACAACAACAACAAAAACAACAAAACAAAAATAAACAAAAAAAATATTATTACACAAAAAAATCATCCAATAAGGGAATACACAACAAAACGACAATATGATTAGCGAAAGGGCTGAAAAGGAAGAACAGACTGGTATTCGGTATTCGTTTGCCGATGTATTTTTAAAACACAACAACAAAAATAAAAGTGAAAAACATACAAACAAACAAAAAAAAAAGAATAAAAAATAAATTAATAGATCAAGTTAAAACAATAGATATACCTAAAATGAATAGCGAAGGACCAAAAGACAAAAACAAAACTTTCTGAAATATACATTTAAAAT
>MJUU01015380.1:208615-238463 GCA_002080025.1 Modiolus philippinarum | reverse complement strand
GTAAAAATAACAAAAGAAATATTTTTTCGATGTTTCCATTTGCCCATCTATCCGCTCTCCGAAAAGTAAAGACGTCGTTTACTCCTATCAAAAATACCCCTTTTAACTCGTTTGAAATTATCTAAGAATTAAACACTGGTTTTTAGGAAATTGTGTCTGTACTATTAACTCCGACAGGTCACGCACAAACTTTACTTAAAGTATAGTTAAGTGAGAACCGAACCGTCAATCCAAAACGATCAATCCAAGGACAATGGCAACATCAGAAACAAAAAAAGAAAAAAAAACAGAGACACAACATGGGAAGGTACACAAAAGAAAAATGAAGACATACACACACAAAGATGAACAACGCGGACCCAATAAGAAACCATGGGTGAGATCAGGTGCCCCGGTAGAGTCAGCATCTCCTGCTTCTTATAAGACACATGTCAAATCCGGTAGTTAGGTCAATTCCGGTAGAGGAAACAACAATTAAGCTTTAGAGGGAAAGATCTGTTGTCATCTGGGAAACAGATATCCCATAGCGGTCCACAAGGTGGTGATGTTGACCGTAAAACTTCTGGAGGGATGACTTCAAGTTTTGGGTAACATACCCTTGTTGAAGTAGCCTATTTGTGAGCAAGCGGGCTCTATCAAGGAAGTCACTGTATCGAACACAGGCTCTTGAATAGCGAATGAGCTGGGAGATGTAAACTCCAAATGCCGGCGCTGTTGGGATGTTGCTACAAAGAAAAGGGAAGTTTACTATTGGAAAGGTGAAGTCATCGCGTTTTTCGTACAGCTTAGTTTAGAAGTCTACCTCTGTTGTCAATTTCAAGGTGAAGGTCAAGGAACGAGGCTGATGTAGAAGTGTCTGTGGTATCCTTAATGTCGAGCTCTTTTGGATAGATCAATTGAAGAAAATCACCAAAGCGAGGGTTGTTTAGTGATAAAATATCATCTATATAACGGAAGCTAAAATTGAAGGATTGGGCCAGTTTTTAATCTTTATTTTGAAGAAGCCCTTCGATGAATTCAGCTTCATAAGAGTGAAGAAACAGATCGGCTAGGAGAGGTGCACAGTTTGTGCCCATAGGAATTCCGATAGTCTGTTGAAAAACAAGACCTCCAAACTGGACAAATATATTGTCGATCAGAAACATTTTAATCACTTCTTCCTCTATATATTATTTCTCCGATTCGGAGTCATTTTTCACAAAGTAGGCTTGTTCTCTACCTACAACAATGTACCTATATCTTCGTTCACCGTTCTTACGTGAGAAACATATATGAATTAAACCTTTCAGCCGAAATTTTAGTTGTTCATGAGGAATAGTAAAGTGTAAAGTGTGGAGAAGTCGAAAGTTTTAATGCTGTTACAGTGTGATAATGATCTAGAGTTTAAGATGTCAAGTAGATCTTCGGAGTTTTTCAAAACCCACATTTCATTTACACCGCTTCTTGAAAAGCAAGTATCACAGTATTTTTGAATACCCTCTTTAACAGCTGTCAAGATAAAGGTTAGCAATTTAAATATAGGTTTTGTAGAGCATTTGGCAGATCCAGCGATGTATCGTTCTTTGTATGGGCATTTATGTAACTTAGGTACCCAGTACAAAGAGGGGAGATCTGTGTCTTCATCCTTGGTGGAAATCCCGAAGGAAAGCAAAACAGATTTATATCTCCTCCTTTGACAGAGTAGTAGCTGCGTAAGTTGGATTGCCGTTGGAATTACCAATGCCTAGTTTTTTTTTCTTTAAACAATTTATATAATGATTTCAGACCTTATTCAGTTTGTGAGTGAGCTGCCGGAATTTATACATAGATAAATTCTAAAACCAGCGTTAAATTCTAAAAAAGAGAACAAAAAAAAAACAAAACAAAACAAATAGAATCTAAATGGAAAGCAAAAGTGATAAAGGTAGGAGCTTTGCACTTTAGAGATATTCTTTACGTTATGACAAAATTTTTCACAAAAATAAATAAATAAAACGAATTGATTTTTAACAAGTTTGCTTCTCGTAGCATCACAAAAATGGTAACGATATACCCTTCAAATCACTGGATAACCAGCTGTCAAAGATTGAGGCAGATTTTTCACTAATCAGTGTACTGTCCTTAGTTTTTTCTTCAAACAAAATTTACCTTACTTTTTCATATTTGATGTATTAAACATCAAACTAACTAACATTTTTCACAAACTAAATAATGTAAATCGTTATCATTAGTTCAGCATGCAAATACCCATTTCAAAATGGCTTTTTATCATATGTAAAAAATAAATGCTTTTGAAAATAAATTTAAAAAAATATTTGCACTATATATAAGACCAGTTTTTGGTTGACTTAACAATCAGATTCATATGTAATAATCTTTATTAGGTCATAAATATCGACTGTGACCTTAAAGATAAAAAGCCAATACCATCTCCCAGCCAATCAAATGCGTATATTGATAGTTGTTTTTAATTATTGATATTTTCAGACAAACGTCGATCGATGCCAACAGAATTATAAAGTAGAGATAGTTCTTCAAGGTAAGACAATTTTTGGACTAATTACACATTTATGGCTAAAATTGGCAATTTTGTAAACCCACAAACGAATGTCAATTGCGTATATTTTTGCCGTATTACGACATTAAACTATTAATTTATGCTTTCTTAATTTTGCCAGCCGTGTTGTATCCGTCTTGTTGCCTTAATAATATACATGTATAGGCCTTTTCAAAAATCATTTGATCCGCCCTTCGGTTTCGGCGTTTAAATATAAATAAACAGTTCTGGTTATCAACCCAACACGGCAAGTGTTGTTTATCCTAAACACTGTTCATAAAACTGGTCATATTTAGATTACCATGTCATTGTTGTTTACTGTGACACTGCACTAATTTTGTTAGAATTAAAATGTATTCAGGGTTTAAGTAGTGTATTGATATGATAGCGGGAAGCGAAGAGTGTTTGTACCTCCATTTGATGAAAGAGTTCAAATCCAGGAAAATATAACAACACTTTTTTAAAAGGGCTATAGCCATCGGCATGTTGATAAACATCCATGGGTAAAAAAGACGGTAAGTAAATTATGAGATTATTTCTAGTAAATCGTTCAAATCAGTGGCTGAAAAGACTTGACCAGTGGTTGAGAGGAATATACAAAAGGGATTTTTTTAATATTATATATTTCAATTTCTATAAAAAGATAAGGTTTGTGCAGGAAGTTAGTGTTCCGTGAAAATAAAAGTTGTTTGTTAGTTCAATAAATAAATAAATAAACGAAATAATGTACTTGTGAAAAATAGATAGATACTGGAAAATTGCATAACGATATTGAAGCAACACAATGAAGACTATCGGAAAACCACAAAACAAAGACACATAATCAGACATGAATACAACAAAAATAAAGCACAAACAAAAACTGTGGGTACCAATATATAGATACATTGGAAGTGTTAGGTTAATCTGTTCCACACGTGACACTTGTACACTGAAAAGTCCGATTTTAAGTAGAATTCAGTATATGTTAGTCCGATAATATGAAAAACCTCTATTCTTACAGTTAGATAGAAAATTACAATAATGTGTCAAGACCATGGAACATGCATTATTGCATTGCATGGGTAACGCATAAAAATAAAGCCAAGAATGATGTCTACGAATGACGATCAAGACATTTCTGTAATGACCAATTGACCTCCAGATCATTGCTACAACACCAATTATAACAGCGGTTGACTGATATACAAACAATAGATATTTCTAGCTTTGGTTACAGAATCGATGTCTACATGAAAAATTAGAACGAAAATTTTCAAATGTGACGAAGATTTGAGTCTCCATGTGATTTAAGTGATACTTTTCATTAATTGGTTGAAAACTATATCAGCTTTTCCAAGGTTATAAAAAAAATAGCATGGTAAGAACATTGTGTCAGGTATATCGAATTAAAAGATAATTAATTACAAAGAAAAAAAAATCACTTGTTTGCAATTTGTCGAAATTATATCCTATAAATATACATACATCTATGTTCGTTAAAGGAATCATCACTTATTTTAACAATGGAATTTGCTGTCACACCCCTTTCCCTATATCAAAGTGCACCTTACAAGAAAACAAGATTGGTGTAATATTTAAACCCAATTAAAGACTAGCAGATATTACAAGCTTTCTCTCTCTCTCTCTCTCTCTCTCTCTCTCTCTCTTCGACTTTTCGAACATAATGCACACAGACTCGTTTTCTTCAGCGTTATGTATAAACATACTTCTAAATCCCTTTGATATATATCTATATCTGTATTCCGTATGACCACGTAATGTATCTTTTGTTCTCATCTACGTCTTTTCTCATATCTAATAAATAGACACCAACCATGTAGTATAAAAAGAGACAGAATATGTGCCGCCGTAGAATACTTGTGCGGTTCAGAATATTAACAATATTTTTATCAACTTGTAAGCTTTATTTAAGAGCCAATAATACAGAATTTGTCCATTCTTTTTAATTCTATGGATGCTGTCGTCTCCTTTTAAATAGGTGATTGTTCCGTGGGAGATATATATTACTGACCAATGGTACCATGGGGTCTGTTCTGACATATGTATGTGCTGTGACATCCATTCCCCTATGTTCCTTCGCCTGCCTATGTGCCGTGGAGATTATATATGTACCTGCCCTTCACACCAAGTCGCCAAGAAGAAAAAGAAGCACTGAACCCAAACCTCTAGGCCCCAGCTGGCAGTTTGAACCCGATGCTCCGAAAGTATGCTTCTAGCAGTGGACTTTTTTCTTTTGGGCATTGGGCAAATACATAGTCTGCCGCTTTCTCCTTTCAGGTTGAAAATCCTGCTTTTTCCAAGCTTACTATCCTCTTTTATTACCTCCAAGATTTTCCAGATCACCCCAGTTGGCAAGACCTTCCATTTAATGGCTCCCTGGTTCTGCTCCTGAACCTTTTCTGAAAGGCATCCTCGCTGGTGAAGCCATTCAATCTATAGAGATGTCGACGAATCTAATGTGGACAAAAGTCATGATGTATTATTTGCTAAGTGGGGGAGCTGTTGAATTGCATTTCGGCACCAGGGTTGGGGTTGAAAGCAGGAGTTTCCTTGGAAATTGCGGGTGCGGCAGATTCGGCCTTTAGACACTTCTGATATTTTCTTTGTAACATCAGCAGTATCCAACAATGGTGAGCATGAAATAACTTAGTTTTAGTTATGAACTTGCAAAAAATTACTAGATTAGGTTATAACAACAAGGGGGGATTCAAAACAATTCGATGCAACATCGGCTACAGAAAATACTCATACCATCCAGAATTATAGATTGGGCATATTACATTAGCAATGAACGGACATGGACTAAATGCACAGGAGACAAAGTCTCTACAAGTACATGATTAAACAAAGCAATGGAACAACGCTTTTATTGTCGTTCTTCATCTTGAAATCACCATGAGGTCTTCAACAATGAGCAATGCCCATTCATCTTATCAAGTTCAATTTACATATATGACAATGTTGTGCATGCGTTCTCGCACTTTATTTACACAGATACATATTTAGAGACAAAGACTAAGTGACATGAACGAGGGAACAAAAGAGAGCCAACAAAACCACGGAGAAAATTAGTAAGCCCAAAGCAACGTGCATTCACGAAAACAAACCCATACTATAAAGCAAGCTTTGTGTGCACACAGTACTAAAGCAAAATATGATGCACCATATCAGACTATAGCAAATGCTGGGTAAAGTCACAATGCATATGGTGCATATACAATATTCACAAACAAATTCGTACGATGATGTAATCACTATATCTAATGAAAGAAATTTGGCTTCTTAAACATGTCTGAACGGAAAGCTGTTCATTTGGACCGTCTGCCATATCTAATTGAAAGGCGATGTTTATTGCAAGTTCAATTATATTTTATAGAGAGAAATGCAATCCATTAGTTAGATGACTCGTACTAACTTCCATTACTATCACGATCCAATACACAGAAAACGCATGTTTTTTGATCGATTGGAATGCCGAGTTTCACATTGATTTTCATTCCGTTGTCTTGTTGTATCTAATTCCTGCCATGAGAACTTCCCATGATAGTATTATTGAAATGATGTCCGTGTTTAAAGCAGAAAAAGAAGAATTTAGAATCAAGGTCAAATTATGATAAATTGTCTATGCGTAACAAATATTTATACTGAATGAGCAATGTGTTTTTACAGATAAAAGCATTTAGTATTATATGAAACATGCTATTCCATTTAAAGTGAAAAGATAAGATTCATTTATGCAGAATAGAGTTTATCATATTTTTTTTTTCAAAAATAGACAAAACAGTAGCTGAAACTTACATCTCCCATTTTTCTCGTACAATTTAAATACTGAACTTGCTGTAAATTTTGCTTATGCATATGGCCTTATGCATGTGTCTTCTGTGTAGATAAAATCGAAACATTTGGAAGACCAAAAACTCAAAATAACAAAATACCGGTACTAAAGTTCTTTTGAACAAATTTCTTTTCAATTAAGATATTGCCAAGTTCCAAATGAAATGGGTTTTCGGGCCAGCACCGAAGTACTGGCTACTGAGTTTCTGAATATCATCGATACTAACAGTCTACCAGCAGAGGCAACGGCCTTTTTCTAAGAAATAACAAAATACCGACGTTACTGTGAATTTAATTTCTGCATATGACCATTTCGACAACTGATGTCACTACAGTACAGAAAAAATCTAAACATTTGGAAACCCATAAGCCGAAACATGTATTGAAACTGATAGAGAATAAATTATCAATATGATCTAACTAGAAAATCCAAAAATTAGTAAAGGAAGAATATGCAAGAGTTAAATATTCAATATTTAAAAAAAAAACTGATAGAACACAAATAACCTATATGATCTAAACGGAATGCCAAAATTAGCCAAGTACTCAGCTTTTCATGAGGGAGATACTGCTTAGTTTTCAAAAAATTAATCTCATATTTTTAGGCAACAATACCATTCTATTATATAAGTAGCGCTGCTGCGAGGAAACCAGATGACCGATATTTTCTCCAGCATTCTTCCAATTGGTAAAGATATCAAATTTCTTTCTTTTCGAGATATCAATGCTATTATTTTATTGATTTTTGTAAAGAAGACATATTATTCTAATTGTTAAAGGCAGATTTATAGAATAAAATTAAACTAGAAGTCATGAGTAATCGAGGTTATTAATCAACTAGCTATTGTGTAATGACTCAAGAAGCATGGCATAAAATGTCACATAGTTACATCACTTTGGGCTTTTCTAAAATTGAAAATGAGTAATAAACATGTTGTTTGTCTTATTTACTAGCAGATGACAAGGAAGAAAAAGCAGCCTGGCATGTAACACCACCGCTTTACTCCTGATTTAATGTACCGTCAATACATGTCTTTTCGGTGGTACCTTTTCTCGATCTAAATCCTGTTTGTTCTTCCATTAGTTTTTTGTTCTCTGTCATTGCTATTATTTTGATGATTATTTTGAACATAATGTTTGCTGTTGTTGCCATGTCAGAGCGTTATTTTTCTCCATTTACACAGTTTGTAAGATCTCCTTTTATTGGCTAATTTTATGATAAAGTATACTTTTTACAGTTGTTTTGATGTCAGCTGTCAACTCCACCGTGATGTCATTTATCCAAGTTGCCTTCCCTATTTTAATTTCTTTCATTTTTACTATTTATATTTCTGAGGGTGGCGCAGTATTTATACTCAAATCAAAGTGTTTTTTTTCTTATCTAATATGTCTGGTAGGTTTGGTCTGTTCAAAATCTCGTGGAAAATGTTCTTTTTATCTTGATCTAAAATACAGTTCTTGAAATAAAAGCTTTCCTTATTTGTGTTTTACTTGGTCAACTTGCTTTAGTCTTTCATTGCAGAGAAGTTTTATGATGTCATAGCTTCCTTTCATTTTCCTGATTTTACAGATTTCTGTGCTTCGTTGACAATCTCGTTTATCATGTACCCGTTTCCCTTTATTATCCCTCCTACCTTTCTTCACATCATTATCTTTCTTGTTGAAATGTTCCCAGAATTTCGTTTTAATATGCCCACAATTTATATCATATTTGTTTTTGTTTGTTTGTTTATTTTGTTTCATAGATCCTCTCTTTTCAACACATTTCCAGATTTCATGACTAATCAATACCGAATTTTGTTTCTTTTTATGTCCGAGGGTGTTTAGGAAAGTTTTATGGTATACAGTCTCTATAATGTTCCATTTTCCTCTCATTTAGTTGTTATAGTGCAGTGCTTCAATTCTTTAAATTTTCTTTGATAGCAAATGATTGATAGATATATAAGATTGAATGCTTAAATTTTAAAAATATCAATGTTTTAAAGCTTTTATAAGCCTACAGACTAACAATTCTACAACACAATTAAAGAATAATAAAATGTATGTAGCGTTCGCATCACATGCCAAGGGTCTGAAAATTCGACATCTTGTTGCAGCTTGTTTGTGCCAAAACCAATACAAAAATGTAGATTAATGCGCATCTACAAATTATATGCAATATTACTTAAATAACAAAATACCGAATATACTGTAAATTTGGTTTCTGCATATGCGCATTTCGACAACTTATGTCTCTTCAGTGCAGATAAAATCAAAACATTTGGAAATACTTAAATATCAAAGTTGCATTATAAACAGTTAATTTCGTATGCTGTACATGTGTTTCAAGTAGTAACCTCTTATCAGCAGTATTATAATCAAATAATATGGAAAGCTATAATGCAAACATGGTCAGAAAAGGAAGTACTCATTACCAAAAATACCAAACTACTACTTAGGACATCTACCGAGTACCATATACTGAATGAAGCCGTAGTATTTTTAAGGGGAATAGAATTTTGATAAAACAGTAAATTTCTATGAACTGGAAATCCATATACCGAAACATCTGTAAAAGCTGACAGAGAACCATTTACCAATATGACCTAAATAGTAAAGCCAAAATCAGCCAAGGACAGAGCTATGCAAGATGCTGATAAACCTTAGTTTTAAACAAAATTTTGTTAAATTTAGATATTGCTAGTTTCCAATTAAAATCGGTTTCCTGGCCACCACCGAAGTACTGGCTACTGGGTTGGAAAATATCCTCGGGGACTAACAGTCCACCGGCAATGGCATCGACCCAATGGTAATGAATAACAAAATACCGAAGTTACTCTTACTTTGTTTTCTGCACATGCGCATTTCGACAACTGGTGTCTCTTCAGTGCAGATAGTAAAAACATTTGGAAATCCATATACCGAAACATATGTAAAAGCTGACAGAGAACAAGTAACCAATATGACCTAAAAAGTAAAGACAAAATCAGCCAGAGCTTTGCAAGAGGGAGATACTCCTTAGTTTTGAACAAAATTTTGTTAAATTTAGATATTACATTAATCTATAAATCAGGAGTGAAAGTCACGAGACAACCATTTTTTGACACCTTGATTTGAGATATCAAAATCACATTTCATCAAATGTGTTTTTATGACTTTGTCAGGTCTGTTACTTTCAGTTTGTTTTTTTTTTCTTATTCTAAAGTGGAGAATCAGCTGACAGGATTTTAAAAAGTTATGAAAATTTTGTTCTTAAACATCAACACCCTTTTACTATAGAATCTGCTGTGAGGCTTATATTTCATAAGAACCAACAACAGAAAGATTAAGAACATCAATACAAGCATTGTTCCGTTGCTTGTTTTTACCATGTATTTGTAGAGTCTCTCATGTGCATTTACTCCATATCCCTTCATTGACAATTCGAAATCAAAACAATCTATAATTACATTTTTGACGCAAGACTAATGTAGTTTGGAGAAATGAAGTTAAATATCCGTATTACTGATATCCAAACACTCCTTTCGTAACTTCGGTATTGTGTTATTCGTTCTCCTTCATTAAAGTTATATTTGAAGGTTCTAAACGGATGCACGCTTATCAATCATCAAGTTTAAGTCTCCAGACACATTCTTGCTATCTTCATTTCAATAGGATTGTAGTTTCAATTCAGGTTCATGTCCAAACAATAGTTTATAAAGCAATAGAAGTTGCAAATCATTCTGGTAGGTATTTGAAGTTCCAGTTTTGTCTTTTTATCATAGCGAAAAAACGTTGGTTGGATATGTAGTGTTGTATACGCAGCAAGCAAAATAAAAACGTGTAAGTCCTCATTAACACTCGTAGCAATTCATAAGCATTTGTTCTGAATTTGAACCATCCCATATATTCTGGCATCCAGTTTTTCCCCATGCATAGTGGCCACCAACAAATACTGATTTAAGCTGACCTGAGAGATAGAGCCCATGGGTTACACACAAGTCCGGTAGCTAGACAATCACCCTGGTTTATTTATTATTTTTTTTTAATTTTTCATTAGTATTTTTTTTTTTACTTTTTAGGTCTTTCGGGAAAGTTGGCCAATTAGTAATAGACATAATTATTTCATGATATGGTTCATGATATAGTTCAGCATTACATAATAATTGTTCGCACTTTGTCGGCATTTTCCACTTTCTATTGTTGCTTTATCTCTAATTTGGAATTATGTTAACAATGGTTAAAAGCCTTTGCTGAAAATTCCCGTAAATACGCGCTATAATCAAATAGAAAAATACGAATAATTGCTTTCCGTCATTAATCAATTTAACGAAGCTGTTTTTGTCCGTTCTATTTTATGTCTTATTTTCAAATTGAAGGTAATCTTGTATCCGTTTTCAGCAAAATCGATTTCGCAATCCATCATTTTATATTGTAGAAAGAATTGCCGGTTTTGTGTAATTAGTTCAGAAAATAAAAATCGAACTATAATCATCGCAGATTTAACTCTGTTACATAAACCTTCACACGGGATAATGTAAGATCAATATTACTAATTTCCGGTAATGTGAAATAATAAAAATGGATAAAGTGTCGTTTAGTTTATTTGGATGAGTCTTTTATAATACTCTGTACATACAAATTATGGCATTCTTCATACTTTTTCTGTGATTATTAAAACGAATCTTGGAAAACATATGGAAAAATACAGTGTAATTTGAATTTAAACCTGATTATATTTAAATAATTAACAATTTTAAGTACCGTGACATAACCACGAGACTAAATATATGAAGTAGTATTGTGTAAGTATTTGTGTAGCTCAGTAAAATATTTGTGGAATTGATGTCGATCACATAAACGTCATAACAAAATTATTATACGCATATAATTAAGAGATTAACAGTAAATTTTTGCATTTTTCTTTTATCTAAGCTATTGGAAAGATGGGACTAAAAACAGAATCAAAAGCCAAAGTCCAAGAAAAAAGTAAACAGAAGGAAAATCACTTCAAAAATGATGGAGTTAAACCGGTTTTATGGCGCACCAAACCTCTCCTCATTGCAGAAGTATCCGGTAGCTGAAGGTCTCAGACAGTAAAATGAAATGGTCATCCCAGTATGGAGTAAAAAGAATCTTAAATCACATATTCCTTATTAAATTGATGCATTTCAGATGCAGTTTGATAAAACTTTTGGCTGTCTTGTTTGAACACAGAAAAATTTCAAGTTTAGGTACCTCTTCTCGGTAACAACACCAACAGCAAAATATTTTCGGGCGTTGAAATTTATATTGATGTTTCGGGATTTGGTGTTTTCCCATTTTGTGTTTATGTCTTCAATATGCTATTTCTCTGTATCACCAAGTCTAGGACAATTATCTATCAAAATTTGCAAATCACTCATTTTACGAGTGAAACTATCAACATCGAATAGTTTTGTCTGTGACAGTCTCTGAAACTTCGTGTTTGTATGATGAGTGGTTCTACACTAACAATACATCGACTTGTGAGAAATCCAATGATAAATAATAAAGTTATGTCTACTGCTCAATCATAGTCAGCACTGCTAAATAAATTCATATAAATACGAATGCGTTATTCCTTGCAATATCTTAATGGACTACTTCTGATTTCATTGATATATCTCCTTTCAGATGAAGAGAAAAACCTGATACTTGGAGATTCTAGAGAGATAATTTCAGAATGGAAGACTCTTCTTTAGATGATGATACTAACAATGACAATGTGTCACATTCTGAAATGCGGGCGATTCTCTGGGGACGTCAGCTTTCTCGCTCACAGAGTGAGCCTCAGTGTGTTAGTGATATTCCAGCTACAACCAATAAAATGAAAAGACCTACTAGTCTGAGTGATGAATGGAAAGAATTACAAAAATTGAAGATGAATCCTAATCCTGGAAATGACGCATTATTGCCACAAACTCAAACATTACAGAGTAAACGTTCAATTTGGAAGAATTTCATATCATTATGTGCTGGTTTAATGCTTGCATTTATGTCATTTTTACCACTTAGAAATATTCAGAGTAGTATTTACCCATCTGATAATCTGGGAACCGTATGTCTGTCATCTATGTACGCAACATTCATTATAGGATGTACGATTTCACCATGGTTGGTTCAGAATGCAAGACCGAAAGGTTTAATTTTATTGGCAGTGGCCAGTCATGTATTTTATGTTGCAGCAAACCTTTATCCCTCTTATCTAACATTGATTCCAGCTTCATGTACGTTTGGTTTCTTGCAGGCCCCATTATGGTCAGTTCAGGAACTTTTAATTGGAAGTTACGGCTCTAGCTATTCAGCAATTACTGGTATACGTGTTGACAAATCAATTAGACAATTTCAGAGCGTTTTTGTCATATTTTGTCATACCGCTCAGATCTTAGGAAATCTCGTAGAATCATTTGTGCTTAACCTAGAAAATTCTAAAAGTCAGTCTATACTTAATAACTCAAACGTTTACATAGAAAATTGCGATACTAACTGCGTAGGAAAATTTGGATTTGAAATGAAGCGACCTACAAACAGCATAGAACCGACAGACTATCTTCAAATCTTGAAATTTGTTTATCTTGCATTATCCTGTCTTGCACTGACAATTATAGGCTTTTTCTTACGAAAACCAGATATCATTTTAAACAAGCGGAAGATGAGCCTCTTGGAAAAACTTGGAGATGTATTGAGTTTCTTCAGAACAAAAACATGTGCCATGATTGGTTTGCTGATGATGTTTACAGGAATGCAGCAGGCTGTTGTGATAAGTGATGTCACAATGGTATGTTTTGTTTTAGCATGCAGTTTATATGTTATTTGAAAATATTGAAATATCAAATAATGAAAAATTCAATTTTATGTAAACACATATGACAACTGTTATTTCCCTCCATACAAAGTTGGGGATGCTATTTGATACCTTTGTCGTGTGATTAGCTTTCCGCCCCATGAAGATTCCGTCCAATAACTTTTAAGCAAAATTTAATATCCTCTTCAAAACAAATCAGACCAAATTCGGTTCAGAGGTAAGGTCGGCTGTAGAGTTTTGCCCTTAAATTATTTTTTTTAATTAAAACGTTAGGCACCATTCATTTTTATTATTGCTACAATTATAATTACCGGTAATCGTTTGCAGATCTAACATTGCTTTGCAAATATCAATATAATGATATCAACCGATGTATAAAGTATAGGTATCACACACTGTAGACGATTATCTTTAAAACAGCTATGTGTGACTTCATTTCTTTATTAAAATATATCAAATCATCCACAGTTAATTGGCCTGGAGATCCTATAAACCATGTATTCGGTACACTCCTAGTTTGAACCTATACAAAAAGGCATCACGGATATCAAGAGGTATTTCATTTGTAAAACCGAAATGCACCTTGATGCATTTTTCTGAGAGAAACTGTGTTTTGGTGAATTGTTTTTCTCCCTTACGAAAATCTATATTTGCCGAAGAAAACCTAGGTTTAACTTAGAAACGCAGTTATCCTAAGCTTTTTTTTTATTTATTTATTTTTATTTTTATTTATTTTTTTTTTTTTTGCGAACACATGATTAGTGTAGGAAACCGATGACCGAGTTTCCTGTCATTAAATATTGGTTTCATGACGGTAAAGCCGTTTTTCATAAGGAAGACTTACCTTCCCTTTAGCAAACTTAGGTTAAACGTCATAACTCATTGGATCCTGAGCTTTGTTTGTACTACTTAGCCAAAATTCGTTTTTGCTGTAGCTCCTAGGAAACCGAGTTTAGTCCGATTTTGCTAGATGCTTCTGCTTACCATTATCCTTATAAATTCTAGATTGCCAAATGGTCTAGAGAGGTTGACATTGCGGAGAGAGTGTTTCCATGACATTTGAATCGCTGGAAACGACAAAAAATGTTCTGATACTTTACAGGGCTGAGAGTGAGCGAGTGTACAAAACGAAGAATGATGGTCTTAAAGTACACAAGTCTAACGCCACACTGAGATTGTAAACAATAAGTATCATTGACGGGTTGTTTTCATTTTTCGCAATTTTTGTAGATATATCAATTAACACTAGATGGCAGCACAATCAAAATTGAAAAAACTGAAATTATGTGGCCAAAGGAACATAACTCTATTGAAAATTTAAAAATAAAAAAAAATTGTAAAAATTTACATTTTCAACATTAAATCCTAAAAATTCCAAAGGTCCAATCGTTATGAAACTTGCACTGCAAATATGTTAATTACGAATCTTTCATGTGTTAGATGGGTCTTCGTGGGTTCCTAACGTAACCTACGGAAAACGCAATTTTGTTGAAAATTACCCTCATATGAAATCTTTTAAAATCTGGCATTTTTTAAATCCAAATATTCAATAAAGAAATATAATGCAGAAACAATGGTTAAGTCCTCAAATTTCATATTTTACCCATTTCAACCATTTGATGATATCATTTCACAAGAAAATACCAATTGAAACAAAATCACAACTTTTTGTCCGGAGAGTTATCTAACCTGATTTTTTACTGATATACCTAATTTTTGTTCTCCAATCATTAAAAACTTGTGAAGTGGTCTTGAGCTGATTGAAATATGTATAGAAATGGATTAACGAATGTAAAGGTTATACTAGTATACGTTTCAAGCAAAATGATTATTTTTAACTTTGTGAATTACCCTTTAAGACTATATAATAATTTTGGAAATTACCTTTTTGTTCAGGCCATAAAATACAAATATATCCAAGCTGCATGCATAATAAGTATTTTACAATTAGTCTTCTTATTTATTGTATATTTCAAAGACAGACTGATTTATCCGGTGTTTTTTAAAGTATTTTGTTCGGGTTATTTGAGAAGGTATGGAATAGCAATATTTTTTACATACTTAGCGAAGATATGTTCTGTTTTGCATATGTAATATAGCCGGAAGTTAACAGTCCATATCATATACCCAGTCTGATATGGCCATATCAGACCGCCTTGTTCTTATATATCCATATAAGCCCGGTGATATGGCTATTTCAGCCCGGGTGTGATGATAACTCCTAATTGGAAGTATATAATAAACAGATTAAGACATGGCTTTTTCCATATCAGCACGGTTATCATCCCTCGATCCATATCAGCCCTCGGCTGGCGCCTCGGGTTGGTATGGGAGTCTCAGGATGATAACCTTGCTGATATGGAAAAGGCCATGCATTAATCTCTATGAATGCATCTGTAAAATATGACTGGACAATTTTTTTTAATTCTGTCATTTACATTGAATTATCTAAAATTCTTGGATAGTTGTGAATAATCTAATGCTATATATTTCAATATCATTTTTAAGGTGTATGGCACAGACAAACTTGGATTATCTAATGTTGGTTATATGATGATGTGCTACGGAACCTGTCAGTTAGCTACACTGCTAGTGTTGGAAAGAATGCAGAAACGATTCCGTCCGATTGTCTTCATTCTTAAAGGTATTAGATTGTTGTTTTTATTTCATATTTAAGACTATTAAGCAAGTACGCCACACTATTATGGCACGCCATTCCATCATAATTTACTAAATGTAGATTTCTTGTTCGGCCATTTCATCACCTTTTTGCAGCAATGGATATTCTGATGTTAGGATCAACCCCGCTGCCGGTAATTTATATGAAGTTTCCTTTATTTACAGTGGGCAATAATTTCCAATCTTATTAACCTTTAGGGAATTTACCTGTAATTACATGTAATTCCTTTAAGTGATTTGAGCCCTCTCAGCTAATACTCATATTTCGGTTTGTGGGTTTCTAAATCTTATGATATTTGTCTGCAATGAAAGGTCAGAAGTTGCCCAAATGGCCATATGCAGAGGCACAATTCACAGTAACTGCGGTATTTTGTTATCTTATATATATCAGTAATATATTGGACATTCCGGTTTCTGTAGAGCTTAATACACTTAATCAATAAGTTTGATATGCACCGCGATAAAGTTTGTATATATAAAAAGTTATATGATGAAGAACAAGAATAAAAGCGTTGTTCCATTGCTGTGTTACCATGTATTTGTAGAGATTTTGTCTCATTTGCATTTACTCCATATCCCTTCATTGTTAATTAAAGTGAGAGCCGAACCATCATTCAAAAACCGAACAATCCAGGGACAAAGGTAACATCTGAAACATCAAAAACAAGGACGTTACAGGGCTAAGGGACTGAAATGAAAAATTAAGACACACATACAGGTGAACAGCATAGACCCAATAAAAAACCATGGGTGAGATCATGTACACCGGTAGAGTAAGTATCTCCTGCTTCTTATAATACATCCTCCGTGTTGAACATGTGAACTCCGGTAATAAAGTCAAATCTGGTACAGGAAAACAAACCTTAGCTGTTACGGGAAAGAACAGTTGTCATATGGAAAACAGATATCCCGTAGCGGTCTACAATATGCAACCGTAAAAATTCTGTAGTGATGACTTCAAGTTATGGGCAGCATACCTTTACTTAAGTAGCCTATTTGAAAGCAAATAACAAAATACAACTGAGCTCTATCAAGGTAGTCAAGGTATCCAATGTATATTCCACAGGCCCTTGAGTAGCGAACGAGTTGGGAGATGTAATTTCCATATGCTGACTTTTGGAATGTTGCTACAAAGCAAAAGGAAGTTGACTATTAGAAAAGTTAGGTCATAGCGTTTGTCATACAGCCTAGTTTGTAGTTTACCTCTGTTGTCAATTTCAATACGAAGTTCAAGGAATGAGGCCGATATGTAGTATCTGTAGTATCCTTTATTTCAAGCTATTTTGTGTAGATGAGATGAAGCAAATCACTAAAGCAAGAGTAATTAGTGATAAAATTTCATCTTTATAATGGAAGCTGAAATTAAAAGACTGGGTCAGTTTTTTATCTTTATTTCGAAGAAATGCTTCGATGAATTCAGCCTCATGCCATTTGAGAAAGAGATCGGCTAAACGAGGTGCACAGTTTGTGCCCATTGGAATTCCCATAGTCTGTATATATTGTCAATCAGAAATTCTAGCATTTTAATCACTTATTCTCCCGTATATTTTTTCTGTGATTCTGATTCGTATTTCACAAATGAAATAAAAGGGACATCAGGAAACACCTACAATGGCTGAAAATTATAATTACATGCCACAATCTGCTAGGGAAATAATACACAGGAAAAACACAAATAAGACAAAAGACAAACGTAAACAACTATAGGAACTCGGGACAGCCGGACTTGGTACCGGCACCAGCAAAAGCCAGCGAGAGGTTTAACCGGATGATGGGTACCCAAACCTCCCCTTTATCTGTCCCGTTTCCCTATAGTATAGTAAACAAACGAATAAACCCCAATACAAGTAGACTACTGACTCCATGACCACAATCTTGAAAGAAGAGAATATGACAATACGTAATTTAGAAAGATGGGTCAAGGGGTGCTCGCCGCTAAACTGCCGGCTAGCTGAATGAGCCTAGTATGCTGGTAGAACACTGTCGCACTACGGAAGAAAAATCAAACTCAAAACTTCCCGCAGGATTTAGTCAAGAATCATCATATATTTCAGTAGACATCGGCAGTATCAGTGAGAGGCCAGTATGTATGTAAAATTTTCAGGTCACTAGATCTCAAAGCTAATTTAACGGATGCAAGNAGAGTATCTTGTCAATATCCCCTATTATGCAAGGAATGTAAGTTACGTCCCAGCTTTTCTGGATTTTTAATTAGCTTCTGGCATTTTTTAACAACATTACCGTAAAAATGCCCTTAGTGATAAGCTGTTTGCGAGTAACGCCATATTTAGATATTTATTCATATCTATTTTTAGTATGCTTGTTCTCTGCCTATAACAAAGTACTTTTCGTACGGGAGGAACATCTATGAATTAAATCTTTCAGTGATATTTTACTTGTTCATGGGCATGGTAGTATAAAGTGTGGAGAAGGCAAAAAGTTTTTAAATAAGACAATAAATATTTCAGCCCTGTTACTTCGAAAACAAATGGCATCGCAAGAAAATCAACTAAAAACAGTCAAGCACAGATGATATTTCATCACTATTTTTAGAATAACAACTCAGAGGAATTTATATCACTATTTCTCTTATCCACATTTCTATTGACCTATTGGCGATAAAAACTATCTCCCATACGTAGAAAAAATGGATGATCTCATTATTTCATTTGATATTGAAAAGTTTATGAACCTATCTTCAAATAGTAAAATATAACTTTGATATATTAATTTCGGGTCACAATGTCACTCCAAACATAACCTGGTTATTTATCTAAAGACACAAGATGATTCAGTGCTAAGTTAATCTCAGTTCTAGTACGTCACAGATTTGATTGAAGAGGCCAAAGATAAGACGGAAACGATAAGCTTCAGCATTACAGAAATAAAATCTTTAACAATTCGGTTATCATTATAGAAATGCAGTCTGAAGGGTAAAGCATAAAACTTTTCGCTGTAGCTCAAAATTTGTAACCCGGTCGGCAGTGGAATAATGACGGAACAAAATGCACGAAAATAAAAAAAAACACAGTAAACATGATAAATAAAATTAAAACACGGATTGAACATATCTGTTTTAACACCAGTAGTAAGATAATGCCCGAGATAGACTTCAAAAAGACCCAGGCTTAGATCATTTATTATAGAGGACAGGCCATGAGATCACATTTGAGAAAGACACGGACTTTCAAAAAGCATGTAAGGGTCATTCTCAAAAATTGTCGATATATACGTTTTTCGGTCGCATGCGTGATATAAGGTATTTTTATTCACTTGTTAGAATTTTCAGGATGTATATTGGTAATGTATGGTGTGATTTGTAATACAAAAATAATCCTTTTATGTCTAATTCTTTGTTTAATTTGACTTCAAAAGTGGAAATTCGGGTAAAAACTGTTTGTGATTTCGCCGTGATAGCAAAGATATGTCAAGATATCTTTTAAAAAATTGAAAATTCAAATTCAAAATTTTAATATTTAGTTTCTATCAAATAATTTCTTTGAAAATAAAACTTAAACAATACCAAGCACGTACATATTCTATGGAAAAAATACAGGAAAACATGTGTGCTTTTCGCCGTGTCCCTTATGTTAATGTAACCGTGTAATTCAACCAGGAAGTAAGGGTTATCTCTCTTGCTGATTAACTTAGTGCCTTCCTGAAGTACTACTTCATCTTTGAAGTATTGGATATTCCATTAGGCACTTTGATGCTATTCAAGCCTTAAAATCTACCTCTTAAGTATGCAGGGTAGCGCCGTTATTTTTATTTCTGTCCCTGTTGTTACTGCATTTTCTATTATTCTTCATATTTATTTAGCACCAGCTTGTGACCAGTTTTTGTATTTAATAGTAATTTGCTTTGCAGAACAAGCTGATTCGTACAAGGGAACATACAATGTGAATAAAATTGGATGTAGTAATGAATATGTCCCTTGTGTTACGTAACACAAGGGACCAAATTCGTAAAATTGATTCTAAGCAACCATGTTTGAGAGGAAGACAAAACAAATGCAATCACCCCGTGCACAATACTTTTCTAGTTCATCTTATTGGAAACATAGGTCCTTATTCGTAACAGTAAGGGTTTTGAAACATTATCCAGACAGTAACACAAGGGACACTTTAAAAAAGTAACACAAGGGACATTTAAAGTAACACAAGGGACATACATGATTGCCAACTCAACGATGCAACTTCGATATTACCATTGAATACAAATCAAATTTTAAAGTAAATAGAGCAATGAATCAGTAATTTTATACTTCTTAATTCGATAGTTTTACAAAACTAAAAGATCTATTAGAATGCACAAAAATCTTATAACAAGAGTAGCCGAAACATTAACATTAACATGCAAAAACAAATCAATTTTGACGTGCTAAAATTCATTTGGGTTAGCTTTTCTTTATGTTTCTTAGAAAGAAGGGAGTAATTAATGACTACTAATATGTTTTCAGAAGTATAAAAGTAAACGTGAAAACTTTCAAAAAACATTTAATTGATAATGTTGTAGACATCAAATGTCACTTCTGTTACCAAATGTCCCTATTGTTACCTGCTTGGGCGATTGCAGGATGCCTGGATGTGATTTTTCTATTCAATCAGATGAAGTAATTGACCTCTACTTTTGCATTAAGTAATTAAGATTAGAACGCTAGACCATTTTATAAGCAGAAAGCAATGTTCATACGTACTCGATACAAGTGGGTGTTACTAAATGTTCCCTTGTGTTACTGAAGTTAAAATTTGTATTATTTTCATGTTTTAAGTTAAAATTTTGATTCTCTTTGAATGAAAATATTGGTTTCATCGTTCAATCTTTGGGTCATCAAACTGAAATAATTAAATTGTAAACCTATAGAGACAGTATTTTATTTTTGATTGTAGAAAGTCACTAGTGTTACCAATTGTGTCCCTTGTGTTACACACTTGTCCCTGGTGTTACTGACCAGTTTTCGATAAACCAGAAATTCGTAGCTCAACCCTAGTGGTCAAAATTAAGAGGAAAGATAACGTATGTTTGAGATGATGATATAAACAATAACATATTTTTGATATTTAAAATGATAAGTAAATAAATTGTAAAAGTTTGAAAGGACTAATCCCGTTCATGTACGCAAGAGACTTGCAATTAAAAAAAACCAATTATGTAATTAACTAAATCGAGACGATATCATTTTATACCAGTAACTTTTATTTGTTCATTATATCAAGAGGGTTACAATGGCAATATTCTAATAACATACGTGTTTTTTTTTATCATTTTTCCTCATAGTAACACAAGGGACATTGGCTGGTGGCAATTGACTTATTTTTCAATTAAAAGTTAATATTGTGATGTTGTTTCTCAGACTTCAAATTATAAAGGACCTTAAAACTGAAACAAAATGGCCAGTTTGATTTTTTCTAAAATCATCTTCAAAATATTGACAATTTTTTAGAATGACCCGTATATGGAAGAGCAGTCGTAAGTGCCTGAGGAGCACACGACTTACAAAACGATCATGTATTTGGAAGAGCAGACAGTAAGATCATGTATAAGAAAGACAGCGAACTGAAATAAAACTCCAAGATTTAGATCATTTATATGACGAATAGACAATAAGCTTATGAAAAAACATCCAAGTGTTTATATAGTGGACAGTAAGATCGTGTATAAGGAAGATCATGTATGTTGACGAGCAGATAGCATGATCATGTATGAGGAACACACGAACGTACAAAGAACAGTATACAGAAAATGTTTGTGGAAGGGCAGACAGTTAGATCATTTCTGGGGAAGATGCGTACCTCATTAAGACCCAAGATATAGAACATATATGTGGAAGAGCATACAGCAAGATCATGTCTGATTAAAAAAATCCCACGATTAAGATCACGTATATGGAAGAGCGGACAGTAAGATCGTGGATAAGGAAGTCACAAACTCCAAAAAGACCTAGATCGTATCTTTGAAAGATACGAACTGAAAATTAACCCAGGATTTATATAATGTATTCAGAAAAGAGACAGTAAGATCATTTATGAGGAAGACAAGAGCTTGAAAAAGACCCCGAATTTACATCAAACAGTTAGACCTTGTTTATGGAAAGCGCGAACACCATAAAACCAAACTAAAAAAATCTTGTTTCTTGAAAGTAGAGAATAAGATCGATACCGTGGAAAAGCAGCAAGATCCTGTACATGGACGGGCAGGCACTTAGATCATATCTGTGGAAGTTATGAATTTCATATACGCCGAGTAACACGAAGGAATTGATCCTATTTTTTAATGACACGTCCTTTTATAAAACACCAGAAATAATATTATGTATGAGGAACATAATAACTGAACATAATACCACAAGTAAACTTATTTATATACGGGAGACATTAACTGCATAAAACACCAGACGATCATGCCTGAGGAATATACAGACTCTATAATACCTTTCAATTTTCAAGAAAAGCATACCTGTAATGGTAGGTTTACACTGCCGATCAAAGCAACTCGACCGAACTCGATCTACGAATATTCATGAATATTCATTGATCGGGACACTGATCTTGAATGCTCGGGTTCGGTCTACTAAACAAATCGGGCGATCTTACTAACTCTGCTGAACTCGAGCTGTGTTCCAGAATATTTTTGACATTTCAAAAATATCGTGTAGAGGTCGTGTGCATTATATGTCGAGAACAGATCGGGAATCAATCGGGGTCTGATCGAGGTAGTCGTGAAGAGATCGAAAAGGGATCGGTCTTGATCGAGTTTCGAACTTTTAACCGATCATGCCGATTTCTACCCGACTTTAACTCATTCGCTTCTCGATTTATGCCGAGTCGCTTCCAGACCAACTCGATTAGTACTCGATCATTACTCGACTAAAACGATTCATTTTTTTTTCTATACAAGATCTTCTCGACCATAACCCAATTTTTTCCCGACATGTATACGACTTTTTCTCGACCACTCAAGACCTTTACTCGATTAAGCACGACAGCATGTCATCTTTTCATAATATCACAACATGAGGCTTTCAAGAGCCTCAGTATCTCACCAGGGCCTTACCTCAATTTTAAAGGAGCCATTCAATGGACTCCAATGAATATTGTGATCAAGTTTGGTTGATGATCATCTTTGATATGATGATGATCTGCCGGATACTATCTCAAGTGGAAACCAGCAAAGGACTACTGTTTTCAATTTTGGCCAATTGGTAAAGTATTTTCAGAGTATAATATCTTGGAATGCCTAAGTAAGGTCGAATATTAAATTATGTTGCCCGCTTGATTGCATGCAGGTAAGATAGATACTAATTTGAAATTGGAACGTCCAAGGAATATTTTGACTACTTTTGGCTGCAATTGGTCCACTGAAAATCCTTCTGGTACAATGTTTAACTTTGTCCCCCTTTGGCGGTCATCTTGTATTAGCTGATGATATGACAGACACTATTTTGAAAAGGGACAATCGTAACAAGTTTGGTCTAATTGGCTTAGGGGTTTAAGAGGTAACGTTTGACTGAGTTTTCCAATAAGATCCAATTAAAAACTATATTCCCATTTGGCGGTTATATTTGATTAGAAGCGGACATGACGGTTATTTTCACATTGAACCAATCGAGGTCTATCATAACTCTGCGGTTTCTGGGAAGAGTATATTTGAATGCAAAGTTCATGGACAACGGACACAAAATAATGGCAAAAGCCCAACCTGGCTATATCATGATTGTAGAAAAAATATCAGATTTTGCATGCTACTAGCAGAATTAAAGGATGACGTGCAGAGGGCTTAGCTATGCTGAGAGAATTTGAAACTGAATAAAAAATGTACCTAATATACACATTCCAGAAACAGATTCACTTAACACATGAATTCAAGAATAAAATATTGTTTCTTCCGAGCAGGCTGGTACTCTTACAACAAGATTTGATTCAAGCTAAATGACATTAGAATAATGCGATTTTGAACATTTGTAACATGTACTAGAAGATAAAAAAAATTCTTTTAGATTTGCATCGGGCAAATGATGTACCCAACGGGCAGCCGCTCGCCATTTTCACTTTCTAAAAACCGGATTTTTTTTATACAGAATGCAGGTTTAAAGCTATACACGGAAACTACTGTAAATCTAGTTACCACACATATCATGTGATGATATGTCTTCTGTTTTATATATCAGATTAGTCCTACGTGTAATGACAGGGAAATCACACAGTCGCATTCTGACGCATGATGAGGAGGATGACCTGCAGTGCTAGTATGTGAAAGCGAACATTCATTCCTCTATAATGATGACTTTGAAGCATTTGCTATTATCTAACCCAAAATTCGCACCTTCTATGTCAGATCCGCCTTCTCTGCTACTATATCTATCACTCCTTGAAGTATCAGCCACATGGGCAACAAATTTTGCTGCACCTACCACCATGCTGAACTGTTCCCTGAATTTTCACGTTTTATCCCCATATATACAAACGTACTAACAGGACAAAACTGAAGCACACTCGACCATTTCACGATCTTCTCCCTACCAGGTCCAATTAATCAAACACAAATCGGGCTATGATCTGGCTCAATCTGACGAAGTATGGTTGGTCGAATGAGGGTCGAGCATAAGTCGAACGTGAATCGTAAAGAGATCGAGAATGGTCCAGTATTAGTCGTGTTAAATCGGATAAAAGTCGAGTGGACATCGTGAGCTAGCTCGATCAATGAATTTCATGACGTTGATCGGGATAAAACAGCATGGTCGAGTTGATCGAGTTGGTCTGATCGGCGGTGTAAACCTAGCATAAACGACACGGATTGCATAATGCATAAAATCAAGGTAGTCATATAAATGTTACGTTTTAATTGATCAAACATCGTAAATGTCTCACTTTGGAAAAATTGTTTTCAACAGAAACATTTCAACATTGAAAAACGGACATATCAGATGAATAATGGACAAGGAAATTCGCGAACCAATATCTAATTCTCACAATCCTTTTAATGTGTCTCAATGGTACTATTCCGCCATTTTTGTCTAATACTTCATTTAGGTTTCATTCATTAACGCATATTTAAAATGGTAAGAAAGTTCCATTTAATTTAATTTTTTCATTCCTGGTCATTTTAACAACATTTTTGTTACAGAAAGGTGAACTAATAAAACATGTACTTTAAATCTGCTGCCGGGATTTACAGAACACAGAAATTATACAAGGGGGACGATTTGATAACATAATTTTATATAGATATCACTGGAGAAATAACATTTTGCAATTTATCTCTCTTATTTCATCATTGACCCCTAATTCTGATTTCAAAACACATGCAAAGTATGAACAAAATCTATAATAGATTTTTAAAGCTTTCTTCTCATATAATCATTTTTACTAACATTTCTATGTAAAATCCCTCAATTTTCAATTTCAGTTTTTGGGCTTCAAAGCACTTTGACCCCAAAATTTTATTTTATATTTTTTTAACAATAATACAATTGTGTTTCTACACAGAAAATATCACACAATTGTATAATAGGAAAATAGTACCATGCAGACACCTTAAACCGTGCAAGGAGACCGAGTGCCTTGAAAGATAAGCGTCTATTGCTATGCAAAACCCATCACGTTAGAGATTATATGTCTTAAGCAGAATTCATGGCCATGAATATTTCAAATCTTTTCGGCAAGATCAGAAATAAAAAGATAATAGGAAACACCTACAACGCATATGGCCGATACAGTGACACACCACAATGTACTGTGCAACTGCACAAGAAAAACAGTGACACACCACAATGTACTGTGCAACTGCACAAGAAAAACAGATGACTAAATGAAGATCTAGTGTGACTTCAACACACCAATTAAATGTTTTAAGATCATATCATAGTATTGATCGTGATGGCGACCATAGGATTTTTTTTATAACGTCGATGTAGAGCGGTCTTCCTATAACTCAATTTGACATTTAACACAATTTGGGCACACAGAAGCTTTAGTTAGTCGTCATATAAACTGGAGGTTTTATTTATAAAATGTCTATCAAAGTCTGGAATGTGACGGCTTTCCTAAAATGTTCTGTGATGGGTTGTTGTGTTCTTGATACTGTCGTACGTTTTACGGATTTTTTTTACCGGTCTTTCCCTCTAATCGCTTCGGAATTTTGTTGTCTTTTTATATATGGTTGTATCTCCCTTATCTACAAGTCCCGTACTATTTACTGGAATTTCATTAGTCAATTTATACATAGAGTAATTTGTTCATTTTGTTTTATTTAGTTAATGCAGAAATCTTATGTGTTTAACACATTTTTATCGATGGATTTACATCTGAACTAATACATATATATACATACATAGAAGGCTTATTCCGAAAATGTCTAAAACATGGCAATATATGAATTATCTCAAATATCACTTTAAGAGACAAAAATATTTAAGACTTAACGAACATAACTAACAATACGCAAACATCACACGAAAGTGACAATGACGGCTTAGTTTTGTAATATATTGAGAAAATGTTGTAGCATATGGATAAGTAAAATAGATTTTTACATTATTGTATCATTACACACAAGTTCTGGTGGTTATTCCCCAAATTAGATTTCGTAAATATAAAGTTCCTGCTGTATAATATAAAATCTATGAACAAAATGTGCATGGAAATTTCACTTTAAAATAAGGGAAAACAATCCCCGAATTAGTCAAGTACACGTTTTTCGATACTGGCCCATACTCGATCAGTTAAAAATTATCCAATACTAATATAAATATCTGAATCAATAAATCTAATGTAAATAAGGAGTGTTTCCCCAGTGCACAGCTGTCTTAACTGATTTTTATGTAACTCTAAGATCTAATAGGCTATTTGTCATCTGCCAACTCTTTCATATGATTTGGTCATACAGATTTCTTTTTTATCTGTACTAAAGAGACGGCAGTTGTCGGAATGCTAATTTGTTTCTTTCCCTCTTTGTTTCTTGACTTAAAGAAAAGGATTGAAAGCAAGAATTTCTGTTGTTTTGCAAGATAATTTCTGTTCCAAAATTTACAGTTATTGTTCAAGTTCACACAAAATCAAACTATTTGGAAGATCTTAGATATAAAAAAAGATCGAGTAATACGAAATACATATACAGGACTTAAATATTTGCATCATCAGCTAACAACAGACATTTAGAAATATATATTTCCAATTTATTGTGTGTGCGTGTATGTATTATGTGTGTGTTTTGTTGAAGGAAGTGTCAATAATGCTAACATAAATATCTACACAATTCAGACTCTCTTGATTTCATTGTTTTGTCTTTGAAGGTCTTTCTCTTATATGTTTGGTGAAAATACAAATTATCCACTAATTAATTGTTTGTCTGTATTGACAGTAGATAGGAGAAAATGTAAAAAACTATTAGGGCAATGGGACAATTCAAAATATCTATAAGAATCAATACGGGCTTTGGAGATAGGAGCTCTTTTGTGTTTTATGACGTGAACAGGACGGAAAACTGGTACCAGACTGCATTCCTGCAGGGTTCACACATTCGTTCGTTATCTGTATATCTCTTCGTCCAGACACTTTTAATAAAAAATAAAATCATATCAGTCAGCCAAAAAGTTCCGTATTCTTATTTTATATCATTTAATAATTTTATTCAGAGAAACTTATCAGCATACACATAATAATGATAATTTTGAAGAAAAAAAAGCAGACAAACATATAGGTTTATATTCATACTATGTAATTTATATTTACCATTCTGTGCCCAATCGCCCAACAAAAAACTTGGTTTGTTCTGCAGAGAGCTTCTTTTCAAAATTAAGTTCCTTAATCAAAAAATTTAAACCAACTGTCACAGTAGGAAACAGTCTTTTAATTTTACATATGTAAATATAGTATTTAAGACATAATAAACAGTAATTTATAATGGAAAGAAAATTTGATGTGTAATTGACACAGCCAAAAAGGATATCCTTTTCACTAAGAGGCAACTCAAAACCAACTTTATCATTTATAATATCACTAACAGATATCCAAAAGTTTCTAGAAAATCTACAATAACAATAGAAATGGAGATATGTTTCATTGGTTTCCTCACAAAAAGAACAAAGTTCTGTTTCAGATAATTTTTATTTATAAAAGAAAGAATTTAAAGGGAGAATTCTGTGCATTATTTTATACTGAAACATAATAAGCTTTGAAGTTTGAAAAGATAGCAGATAATATTGTTCCCATTCATCAATAGGCATATCTAAATCAATTGACCATTTATTTTGCGCTTTTACTGACAATATCTTTATGTTACTAATACAAAAGTTGTAAAAAAAGTTTTGAGCAGTTGGAGATATTTTTCACAATAGTAAGGTATTTATTTTTAATCACTTCAAGTTTTTGAGACTGTTTTATCATTTCTTTCCATTCAACAGGAATGGCGCTAATAATACCATAAAATTCTGTAAAAGTACAATTAATATTATAAGTATTTCTAAAATCTATAAAAGACATTATAGAATCATTGTTGTCTAATAAATCATTCATATAAAACACCCTATTTTTGCACCATCGCTGTAGAAACACATGCCTATCATTTACTTTTATTTTTGAATTAAACCATAAAGATTTACTCAGAATACCCTCATTTGTATGAGGTTCTGAAGGAAGTAGACTAGCATGATTTTGAAGCACATCCCTCCAAAATGGATTCAGTTTTTTAGCTACGTAAGAAATAATATCCTTCCCTCCCCAAAAAATTTTATCCCCACCATATTTTTGTAGAGTATCTAAAAGAAGAGTTTTCCACTGAGAATGGTTCAAAGGTCTAATAGCTTATGAATCTAAGACATATTTATTGACTTACTGAAAGAGTCTATATGCACCATTGTCAGTCCACCTTCACTTAAATCACCTATTAAAACATCACGCTTTATTTCATCTTTTTTTCCACTCCAAAGAAAATTGAAAAAATGCTCTGAATTTCATTAAGAAATTCTAAAGAAGGATACTCAAGAACAGATAAGGGATGCACAAGTATAGGTAATGCCAATGATTTTAATTACTGTAATTTTACCAAGAAGAGACAAATTCCAGTAAGTCCAGTTTTTAAGAACCTGATTAATTCGGATAACAGTTTCAATCAAATTTTGATGTGTTTTATTTTCAACAAATAAATCGAATTGAATACCAAATAGTTCAAATTTTCCATTATGTACCCACAAAAATCGCTTGTCACGTAAAAATCTTCCCCACATCCCGTTTTGAACCAATCCAAATAAGCTGTGTCTCGTCATAATTTGCTCTCAAGCCAGCACATTCAGAGAATCTTTGTAAAATTTAAAAAAAAATCATCTAAAGAGGTCTTACATCACCAAGTGTTAAACTTGAATCATCGGCATATTGACTTAGTAGATATTCAGTTTGTTTTCTTTAATACCAGATATATATTGGATTTTTTTTATGGCTGCACTCAAAAGCTCAAGTACAAGAATAAAAATATAGGGTGACAGAGCATCCCTTGGCGAACACCTCGTTGGAGATTAAAGAATACCGAACAATGTCCATTGTTTATTATACAACTAGAGATGTTTGGATAAAAAGTATGTGTCCATGTACTTTAAGAATCTCCAAAACCAAAGAATTTTAGGGTTTTTTAAATAAAATTCCATTCAATTGAATCAAAAGCTTTTTCAAAATCCAGCAACACTAAAAGTCCAGGTATTTCATCTTCCTCCATTTTTTCCATTAAGTCTGATATTAAACATGTACATTCACCAATAAATTAAAAAATATAGGTTTGGTGAGCCACGATTAAAAGGTAAAAAATGTCTAAAACAAATAATAATGAAACAAGTGATGACCCTAAAGGATGTCTCGCCTGTCCCTGCTGGACTCTAAATTGATGTGAAATCTAAGTGAACTAATCAGAAGAGTGTACATGCTTACTAGACTGTGAAATTGAGGTCAAGGACAAAAGTCACCTGCCAGACTGACATGTACTACCCAAGACCAACCTACATACCAAATATTATCAACCTACCACTT
>MJUU01015380.1:189677-207349 GCA_002080025.1 Modiolus philippinarum | reverse complement strand
ACTTTCGTCGCAGGCGAGACAAAAATACCATAAAAAGCTTAAAAAGTAAAAAGAAGGGGCCAAACGTTTCGGTCGCTAAGACCTTCATCAGTGGTGTACACGGCCAAGGAAAGTAAGAAGTGGACGTGTCCAACACAAATGGCAAATAAAACTACTCAGTGAAGTTCATGCGTGACTGAATTGTAAACACGCTAAGTATGAAATGGACGTGTCCAACACAAATGGCAAATAAAACTACTCAGTGAAGTTCATGCGTGACTGAATTGTAAACACGCTAAAGACGCTTCTCCAGGTTGCGAAAATATTTGGTACAACGCTCACCTGTTTGCCATCTAGCTTTTGCTCTGGCAATAATACCATTAGTTTTCTCCTGCTGAATAGAAATTAACTCTTGTTTTAACCGATCTGCTTCTAATTTACATTCTTCACTATAGTGGTTATTTTATTCACATTGTTTATTTTTCAATTTTACCTCTAAATCCCTTTCTAATTGTTCATTTTGTTTCTTTTTATATGTAGAATATCTAATTGTTTCTCCCCTAACTTTTAATTTAATCATTACTCATAATAAATTATCATTAATACTACAAATGTATATTCATATTCAGATTCACTGTTTGTAAGATGATTAACAGGTTCATCATTTACCCTTTTAATACAGCTCTTGACCATATTCTGTATCATAAAGCAAACTATTATTAAATTTCCATGTACGTTTACCACGAGACTGGTTACAAAATTTTAATTTTAGAACAACTGGAGAGTGATCTGACCTGTAACCTGTAACTTATACCAAAATCAGAGTCTGTAACTAAAGATTGCATATCTGAAGAAACTAGAAAATAATCTAAACGACTTAATTTTTTATGGGGTCCCCTCCATGTAAATATAGGTTCACCTGGGCGTTGTTCTCTCCAAATATCTACTAAGTCCTATTCCTGAATTATTTCTTTCAATTTTTTATTCGAGTTTGGATTATTCAAACCCACGTAATTTTTAGTGTCAGAAATGTAGTCCTGAACAACATTCCAATCTCCGGAAATTATAACTGAAGAATTATTCAACAATATAATTTTATTTTTTACATTTTCAAAAATACTGGGTTTTAAATATTTGGTCCGTAAACTGCAACTAGTGATATTCTATATTCCTGTATCAAGTATCAAAAAGTTACCATTCTCATCTTTATTAATATCATGAATTTTATATAGAATAGCTACACCTCTGCTATTACTGGCATGAGAGCTGAAAAAAAACCTTTTTAATCCCACTCATTTAACCACTTCTGTTCCGTATTCTTATTTTCAAGAAAAATTAAGAATTTCAAGAGCAATGGACATTTGGAAATAAAAACACGCACACAAAAATTAAATATAAACGTATGCTAAGAGGTTATTTAAGTTTGACAATTTCTGTGCTAATGTAAAACATGATTTTTTTTAAATAATTATCTTTAAATCGTAAGTATCCAAGGTAGTTGTGTCCTGAATTTAATATGGAGTTTACATCTCCCAGCTCATTCGCAACTCAAGAACAAGAGGTAAAAACAGTGACTCCCTTGATTGAACCCGGTTGCTTACAAATAGGCTACTTAAACAAGGGTTTGTTACTAATTACTTGAAGTCATCACTCCAGAAGTTTTACGATCGACATCATGATCTTGTGGCCCGCTGTGGGATATCTGTTTCCCAGATTGACAACAGATTTTTCCCTTTAAATTGTTGTCTCTTCTACCGGATTTGACATGTTCAACACTGCGACAGTCTTAAAACAAGAAGGAAATACTTACTCTACTGGTGCACCTGATCTCATCCATGGTTTATTAATATCATTGTGTCTATGTTGTTCATCTTTGTCTTCATTTTTCTTTTCTGTGCAGTTCTACTTGTTTCTTTGTTTTTTTTCCAATGTTGTCATCGTCCTTGGACAACTCGTTTTAGATGACGATTCTGTTCTCACTTACTTTAATAGAATGTATAATACTTGCATGTGTAAATTGGAACATTTTATTGATTAAAAAAAGCGTTGTCCCTGAGGAAGTCGGTTACCACGTTTGAAGTGTAAATTAAGAAAATAATTAGCACTCACCATAGATGTCTGATATTTTACTGCCTGTAACTTTCTTTTCCTAGGTTTTCTAATTACATTGGGCCTACTTATTTTGTTATATGTATGGGAGCCGAAGGAAAACTCTGTCATTACTATATTTGGATTTATGGCTCTATGGGGAGCAACAGATGCTGTCTGGCAGTCTCAGATACAAAGTAAGATTACATCATACATTTTATTGACTCTAATTGAAGAGTATATTTTCGTTGCAATCAAATTTCTAAAATCGAAAGATTAAAATTGGTAATTACGGAGAAGTTAAATATATTGTTATACATATTATATCACTAAATGATGCTAGATAGACATATCAAATAGTTACGGCTTGCATCAAACACCATTATTTGATGCATTTAATATCTACATGGAAATGACTAAATAATCGGACTCTGGTGGATGTTATCAAAAGAAAAAAATGCCTTTTTGTGTCTGTAGGCCTAAGCCTATATATAACTGTAGAAGCTTATTATTTTTAAAAAGGAATTAAATTAAGAGATTAAACATTTCCGGCGTGCAATTTTAACTAGTTTTAGAGAGTCTTTTGCAATTATGAATTATGTTAATGTTCGAGTGAAACATCGTGAAATGAATTGTTTCTGCTAATATATGTGAAGTGAATTGAAATAGACAAAGGCAAATGCTATGTTAAAACATTTGATAGATGTTACAAATGAATTCAAATCAGAAATGGGTTATCGTGCAGAATAACGAACTCATTGAAAAACTCCCCTCTATGAGCCGAAGTATTAAATTTGAAAAAAAAATAAGGGAAATAACTTCTACGTTTTGTAGCATTTAAAAGAGTTTGTAGTACTTACTTTCGTCAAAATATATAATTGAATTTATTGAGAAACTAAAATCTTCCAGTTTTTACAGAAAAAGGCACAGTAACAGATATTTCTAAGTGGAATGAATAATTATCCAAATAACAAAAATGTTAGAAGAATTACCTTAGATTTAAATCCAAAACTTTCCATTTTAAATAGGTTCTATTTTAAGGAAAGAGTACCCTTGTATGAAGAATTGATTCAGCATTATTTTGTATATGCTATTCGAAGTCGAATATGTAATCATTTACATTAATCAATTATTTGTTTTAAATTTCAGATATTTTGATAACTTCTACAACTAAACGAGAATCAGCAGTTGTGTGTTTCAGAATCTGCCAGGGACTTGGTTTGACCATAGTTTTTCTTGCCTCACTTTGGCTATCTTTATTGTATAAAGTGTGCATGGTCGGGGCCACCTTAGTATTTGGAGTCATGGGATACATGTTATTGGAGGTGACAAACAATCCAGTTACCCCACTTGAACCAGAACCATTTCCACTTTGAATTAACCACATCCAAAGATAATGAAGTCAGTCGACAAAGGTCTAGTTAAAAATATATTTCTGATCAGATTATTTCATAATCTTACAAAAACTTTACTGTAAAAAAGATATAACAGGGAACATTATTTTTTATTTAAGTGTTTAGGACCTTTTGCTAGCTGGAAACAAGATATTTTGTTGATGTTTCAGTTATTAGCGAAATAGAGACGTACTGACAATATAATTTGACATCGAAATGCTTATTTAAGAGTTGCTAATCTCTGTGTATCAATCTTAATTTTGAATATGTTGTTGTAAATAATAAGTTATTTTTTTTTTATAATTACAGACATCAACATTCAACAGCATCGTTATAAAGTCTCTGATCAAAATCACCAAATCTTATACAACTTGATATTACTTTTATTGAAGGCTTTGGGCCGAAAACGCTAAAGCATGGCTTATTATAAATACCAAATTTCATGAATATTGTTTGCAACGAATTTTGTTTTTAAGCTACTTAATGTTTTACGAATACATGTTGTACATTGTTAGCAAATGTGAAACTTCGAAAATATTTTCAATAATTATGAAAAATGATTGTTATATTACAATGTACTTTAAAACTGAAATCATAGCAGAATTACTTAAGTCTAGTGTTTTCATCACATCAAAATATATTTGACTTATATGATTTCACGCATTATGAAATAAACGCTATTATCAACTACATCATATTTTCCAAATTTTACTCCTAATTTGACCACTTTGGGAAGTACCTAGGATAATTTGTCTCCCTTGTAGACTTTTTATAACCTTTAAAACCAAGTGCTAAACATAACAGCTGGAGCAAAATGGTCAAATATTCAAACATTTGTTTTTCATTTTTCTGTATTTCACGATATCACAATCAGTATGTAGATAATTGCACAAGAATGTTTTTAAACTGTCTGATTGACATTATAATACTAAAATTCTTTGGTAAATTCTTACTCAAATGGCATGGGCATAAAAGAAATTTTGGAAAATTATTGAATGGACCTCAGATTATGACCTTTAACAGCTAAATTAATTGCATGTCGCATTAATCAAAAATATTTAACACTGCTAATTACATTGAAAAATTTTGTAAGCTATGAAAATATAAAGTAAATCCGAAAAAAAAGATGTATTAAGGTTTGTCTAGAGGAATTGATGATTTCCGTCTATAAGGTGAAAAATTCACTTCATACCTTTAGGAGGCACTGAGTTTCTATATGGGGTAATTCAAAGAATACTTTTTACTTTTATTATATTATCTTTTTTTTGGCATATTGATCATCTTTAATCCATAACATGAAAGTTTTGACTTCATGACAGAAATTAAGCATTCACAACCTTCAAAAGCATATGAGTAATACTTTTCAGTTTAAGTGGTAGTGCTCCTCCTTATTAACAAGACTAAGTCGTCCTACCGTATCATATTAATAATAGTCTTATCATGATTATTGAAGATACTGTTTCTTGGGAGATTGATGGCTAAACTTCTCACTATAATTATAATGTAACAAGACGAAAATGTCATCTCTATAGGATGATGATGAAAATTAAGTACTTTATGGAAAGTATTTCTTAACATGAAAAATTGAAATATTCTATTATCACCTAGGAAATTTTATTCATAGTTCATGAATCAACATAAGGCTAACAAAATGTTGTGTCGCGTTCAGTAAAACGTGAAAATCATGTTTACTTATACGTATAGTCGGGTAGGACCTTTGAAATGCATTTATTACTACATGATAACTACTCTGTAGAGTTAAACTTTCTATGGCCGAAATGGGTTATTGCAGAGATGTTATCACATTAAAACCTGGGTTTCTTTGGCCTTGAGCACCGACAATGATATTGGAATGTGTGAAATAAAATGCAATGTAATATTCCTATTCAACCGCTTAGACAGCAATACGCGACATTACTCGGGAAAAAGGTAAGAGTGACTGAAAGGTCAATGATAGCTTTGTTTAACCTTTTAAGACTCCTAACTTTTCAGCTTGTATATACGTACCTGTATTGATTTTTTTTCATCGTGAATCTAAGAGTTTATCTTAAGGATGTAGGAAAGAGAAGTTTTTGAAATTTGTATATTAGGCTATTTGATTTCATGTGAAATAGATTTTGCCCCGTAATACCAAATATTCATGTCATCAAAGACTTAAGTGAACCATCAAGTTTGGAAAGCATGCAAGATTCCATAAGATTGTAAATTTTCATTCCTTGCGAAAGTAACAAATAATGTCTCATTTAATATATCACTCTAAAATCGTAAATTCAATAAATTTCGCCACACTATTCCTAAAAGTGAAACCGAGCTAAAGTAGTCTCCAGAGCATAACAATTCACCATACTGATATTTTATAAAAGTGAGGTATAGAAAAATAGAACGTAGCTTGAATACTAAATGAAAGTAAAAAGATTGTAGTTTTAATATCAGCTTTTAGAAAAAAAGATCGTAGTTAGAATACAAGACGTCAGAAAAATAGATCGAAGTTAGAATACAAGACGACAGAAAAATAGATCGTAGTTAGAATACAAGACGACAGAAAAATAGACCGTAGTTAGAATACAAGACGACAGAAGAGTAGATCGTAGTTAGAATACAAGACGACAGAAAAATAGATCGTAGTTAGAATACAAGACGACAGAAAAATAGGTCGTAGTTAGAACACAAGACGACAAAAAAAATAGATCGTAGTTAGAATACAAGACGACAGAAAAATAGATCGTAGTTAGAATACAAGACGGCAAAAAAAAAAATAGATCGATGTTAGAATACAAGACTACAGAAAAAAAGATCATAGTTAGAATACAAGATGACAAAAAATAGATCATAGTTAGAATGCAAAACGACAGAAAAATAGATCGTAGTTAGAATTCAAGACGACAGTAGTTAAAAATATCGATATAAATATTGATATATTATTTGTTGTTGCTTTTGGTGAATATGCCTTATTCTAAGACGCTATTCAGTGCATTTTACAAGTTAATGAAAATGCATCGTAAAGCAAGGTAATTATAACGTTATACTTAATAGAGGAAACGATTTTTATTTAAAGAAGAGCCAAAATATTTGCTGTTTTTTTAACACCTACTTCCCCCAGTGTTTTTTTTAGTAGAGAAATTGAAGTTGCAATAATGTAACTACAGCGAGTTTTTTTGTATAGTAAATTAAAATACAATATAAGCTTTCTTTGAATATGGAAACATAAAGCCTTGACTATCTCAGAGAGAAAAGAAAGTGAGCCATTTTGGCTAGTCCTACCTGCGACAATATTTCTTTTTAGGTTTTTCATACAAAGTTCCCGATATGTTGACCTATCTAATGTTCAAAAGTGCGAAAGAGACACTACTCACACTTACGATGTAACTGGTACCTAGATGAGTACGAGTTAAAAATAGTATCGGCCAAGCATACTTAGTATGATATTCTGTTGCTATTGGTATCTGTTTGTTTTAATTTGGTGCGTATACTTTACAACAACGGTCTATCAAAATTCCATTTAGTTTAGACTGTTAGTATAGTTTGTACCAACAAAAAAAAAGTTGCTGCTATTTTATATGTATAAATGTAATTTTACAATTTGTTTATTTGTTATAACTGCTTTTGCTTCACATATAAATTATAAACAGATAACTTTTCAGCGTTTATTTCATCTTCGGCTAGATCTAGTGGATAATAAAGAATGAAAGGGAACTGAATAAATCCACATACGACAAAGTCTATATAATTAAATTGTAAAACTAAACTATTGAACAGCGCATATATTGTTGTTCTTCATCTTAAAGTCACCGTAAGGCCTTCAACAATGAGCTTTGATCATACTTCATAATTAGTATCTAGGTGGTCCCTAGCACGGTTTGATTGGAATTCATTGTTAGAAGTCCAACAACGTTACATCCATGTTTTATTTGCCCGATAGACGCTGGAAAAATTGAAAAAGATCAAGCTTTCACGATGAAACCAACTTGTCTCTGCATTCCCTTTCTGGTATTCAACACTTTTTATGACAAAGCGAGTCCAGGACTATGATAATCATCCGATTACAGAATTTCAATTATTCACTTAAGTTGGAATCGGGTACAGACCTTGCCGAGGGCGTTTTGAAAGTACCTCCATTCATGTAGTGCCATTAAAAAATGGCCAATTCAGAAATTAATCAGCCAAACTGTAAAGTATAAATGTGAACTTGAAATACATAAACCATTTATTTACATTAAAATCGACTGATGATAAATACTTAATTAATTACAGCAACCAGAAGGGATTCTATCAATTTGTCGTTAATGAACGACCCATTGATAAATAATCACTACCTATTCATATAGTTGACAGCTGCAAAACCAACCTATTACAGCACCACGTCTGTTTATACCCCAATATATGAAGCGACTAACCCTTATGCCGTGTTCATATGCGATTTATGAGGTTAGAATTTGAAAACTTTGATTAAATGCATTCTCTAATTGTTTTATAAATGCTTACGTTTAAGTTTTGGCTTATAAAGAAACTGAATAAAGTACTTTGCATTTTTTTTTCTATGAATGTGATTTTTGATAGAAAAAATGACCGTAGTAATCAAGTATTACTTGCATATAATCAACATTCTTAATTGCTGTCATTTAAAACTAAGGAGTATCTCCCTCTCCCATAGCTCTGTCCTTAGATGATTTTGTCTTACCCTTTTAGATCCTTATGGTATTTGTTTTCTTTCAGCTTTTACATATATTTCGATTCATAGATTTCCAACTGTTTTGATTTGATCTGCACTGAAGAGACATGTTGTCGAATTGCGCAAAGGCACAAACGAAACTTAGAGTAACTTCGAAATTTTGTTATTTATCTTAATTTAAACTTCTCTTGCTCTGGTTTGGATTTGGCAAAGGAATTCCAAAATATCTCCTTACATATAAAACAGTCCGGGATAGTGATAATATTTTTCAATTATCAAAATAAGCATACTGGCCTACTTGGTTAATGGTATCTTCGGGAACTAACCATAGGGGACTAACTATAGTGAGTATTGTCATTTGTTTATTCTTGTTCCTTTTTTGTGTTTCTTATTGTTTTGTTTTTAACTTTACACAAAAACCTTGTTATTCAAAAAGTATAGCATTGATATCATATCAGTTCGATAAGGTTAAAACGCTTTTCTTTATATATTATTTGATGTTGATACTACTAATTTGTTTTATCTGGGACAGCGAGCAATAACTGCTGAAATAACAATTTTGTAAAGTAAGTGAGAACCGAACCGTCAATCCAAAGGGAATAATCCAAGAACAATGGCAACGTCGGAAGCAACATAGAAACAGAGACACAACACGATTACGGCACAGAAAAGAAAAATTAAGACACACACACACACAAAGATGAACAACACGGATCCAATAAAAACCATGGGTTGGATCAGGTGCACCGGTAGAGTAAGCATCTCGTGCTTCTTACAAGACACACGCTGTGTTGAACATGTCAAATCCGGTAGTTAAGTCAATTCCGGTAGAGGAAACAACAATTAAGCTTAAAGGGAAAGATCTGTTGTCATGTTGGAAACAGATATCCCATAGCGGTCCACAAGATGGTGATGTCGAAAGTAAAACTTCTGGAGGGATGACTTCAAGTTTTGGGTAACATACCCTTGGTTGAGTAGCCTATTTGTGAGCAACCGGGCTCTATCAAAGTAGTCACTTTATCAAGCACAGGCTCTTGAATAGCCAATGAGTAGAGATGTAAACTCCGTATGCCGGCAATGTTGAGGTGTTGCTACAAAGAGAATGGTAGAAGTGAAGTCATCGCGTTTGTCGTACAGCTTAGTTTTAAGTCTAACTCTATTGTCAGTTTCAAGATGAAGGTCAAGGAATGAGGCTGAAATGAAAGTGTTTGTAGTATCCTTAATTTCGAGCTCTTTTGGATAGATCAAATGAAGAAAATCACCAAAGCGAGGGTTGTTTAGTGATAAAATATCATCTATATAACGGAAGCTAAAACTGAAGGATTGGGCAAGTTTTTTAGCTTTATTTTGAAAAAGCCCTTCGAGGAATTTAGCCTCATAAGAGTGGGAAAACAGATCGACTAGGAGAGGTGCCCAGTTTGTGCCCATAGGAATTCCGATAGTCTGTTGAAAAACAAGTCCTCCAAAATGGACAAATGTATTGTCGATCACAAACATTTTAATAACTTCTTCCTCTGTATTTTTTTCTTCGACTCGGAGTCATTATTCACAAGTAGACTTTTTACTTTACCTACAACTTCATTCACCGTTCTTACGTGAGAAACATCTATGAATTAAACTTTAGTTGTTCATGAGGAATGGTGGTGTAACGTTTGGAGAAGACGAAAGTTTAGTAGTCAGTTTTTTTTCCAATCTCGTACGGATTCTAACAATCAACATTGTACTTAAATGAATAATTTTATTTAAATAAATTATAAAGAAATAAAGGCATAAATATCACAGATGAATAAAAAGGCAGCTAAATAACATAAAAGGCTTGAACATTATATATAAATCTAGAAAAAATATAATCGAAAAGCCATTGTTCTTTTCGTCCATTTGAACATCACCGATTCAGCATTTACCTAGATAAAAATTATAGCATGAAATAGATTTAAATAACTGTATGTATAATAAACTGATTGAAATATATTTTGGTTTCGATCTGGCATGGCAAACTAAGATGTATATGGTAAACCTAGATATGGCAGGATATGAAGCTGAAAATCCTTTAAAGACTTGAGTGTATACAAAAAATAACGTGTTTTCATGCAAGCCATTTTTGCATAACATGAAATGTTCATTTGACTGTGAATATGTTATAGCAGACTATGAATAACACATCATTTGACTACAGCAAACATATGCGCATTAATGAAGAGGCTATAGACGACGTCGATGTCGGTATTATGATAACATTACAAGACTCATATTTCCGCCGTTGTATAAAGTACAAATAATTACACAATCATGTCTGAGAATATATTCAAATTTTGCCTATCACAGTGGCCACTCATTGCCAATGACCAATATTTTCTGGAGTCCTAGTCCAGAAAAGGGTACACATAACGTATGTAAGCGAATCGACACAAACTTGATATGATTCAAATATTGCCTTCTACAGTCTCCATTGAATATTGCCAATGTGGTTATTAATGACCAATAACTAATTTTTGTATTCCTAGTTCTTGTTCTTTCTGGTCTAACCAGTCCTCATATGATTCACCGTCCCTTGTTCTCCCCAGGGACCTCAGATACATTCTGAATGCACTTGGACCTCTTTCAATTCTTCTTATTTCTTCCTGTGGTCTGTCTGTTTTCCTTTTCTCTACCTCTCGCATTGCTAACCAGGTTTCGTAAGATTGACTTTTGTCTATTTCAGCGCGTTTCCTGCAATAAAACATAAATTTATCATGCCAGTTCATTTGTTTGTATAAGTTGTCAATAAATATTGGTAAAATTAACAAAATGCGTGCGACTTCTGCATACAATACATAATATTATAAAGATATTAGATCTACTGTATGTCAGCTGACACTAGCGTAGTTCTATTACAAAACATCGAAGCAAAATAGCAAAAAGGCGGTAATTTGTTATTGCAAAATTTATTCATAAAATATCATCAATATCAAGGGATATGCAACAGCTTCTTATTATTTTGTTAATTTCACAATATTTAGATATGCTATCAAAAATGTACTGAGTATTCTTATATGTAGAGAAAATATCAGGTTATCGTTTTTGTTTCCATGGAAATCTAGGTTAATCATAGGAGGTCACCTTTGCGCTTTAAGCAAAGTACAGACAAAGACAAACTTAGACACGCCTCGCCTAAAAATAAGCATTGTCGAATGAACCTGATACAGAATATTAAGAAAGCGCCTAGTTAATGACATGCATATACCAAAAATAGATCTGCAATAACAAGCAATAACTGATGTCGCCCCTGATAGCCAATTCGATGACTCCATATTGGTCGCAGTGTAAAAATCCACCTACAAATCAATTTTCGTTGAATTCTGACAAAGTTAAAATTTAGACGTAATTTGACGGCGATCTTGAAAATGGTGGCCATTTTAATTTTTTTTTTCTTTCCATCTTGTTCGCAATTTAAAAATCTGCCCACAAACTAATTTTCGTTCAAATAGGATAAATTTGAAATTTGCTTACGAATATTGGTAGCCATCTTGGATATGACGGCCATTTTGAATTTTTTAATCAAATAAATTCCTTCCTCTCATGTTCTTCAACATTTATACAAAATATGATCACTTTTTGAAAAGCAGTTGAGGGGATATTGAAATTTTTTGCATATTTTGGCGGCCAACTTGGAAATGACGGAATTTTGAAAAAAAATCGCATAAATTCCTTCCTCTCATCTTATTGAATATTTTTACAAAATATGATCTATCTCTGCATAGAAGTTCCAGAATAACCTCAATACTTGGATGTTAAATGGCGACCATCTTGGTGATGGCAGCCAATTAATTTTTTTTCGTCGGTGCGTGCACATTTTCTCATGCTGATCTAACTTTGTACAAGTATAGATGAATTCTGTCCAGGCATCTTTGAGAAAATAGGCGGGCAAAAATCATTGGAAGAAAGAATAATAGTGAAACAAATAATAACAAAGAAACAGACAAAAACAATCTGTCGTCTCGACTACGCCTTGGTCGACATGATTAAGAATACCACAAACCCAGAAATCTAGTTCAATGCCCGACAGACATGGTTACAAATAAGTCAGACTATACAGACTATACTGTGCAGAGACAGCATATCTGACGTATTGTTTTATCTTAATGAGTACGTCAGATATGCTGTCTCTGCACAGTACAATGACACAGAAATTTACTTAAATGTAAAACTAAGTCGAAAAATTTGCAATTTCATTGACCCGTGCAAATGAGGTCAGGGTCATTTAACAAGTGACTGACTGGCATGTATCCTCGATCCAAAAATTGTTGAGAAACTATCACTATCAAAACAAAAGAAAAATAAAGTCATCGTTATAAAGATCTACAGAAATATTCATTTCGTTAAGAGATATTTTTTCTACTCTAAATCAGTGAATAACTAGCATGTATTACTTTCAAAATTGTGTAAATTGTCTCAATCTAAAACCAAGTTTTCAAAATTAAGTCTTTTCATATCTTCGACTTCACCACATTTTGATATTGTATACTTCTAAAAATATTTTATTTAAGAATGGACTTCAATATTTTGTAGTTTTATTGGAGTGAAAAAGCGTGGACTGTAGCATATTTTGAATGAAGCGCGCTAGAGTTTCACGAGAAAAATGTGCTACGGCCCACGCTTTTACACGACAATAAAACTACAAAATATTGCATTAAATACTTATAATTATATTCCTCAATGGAATACAAGTGTTCACGCAAGATAACTTAATGAAAATCGTGGATGTTGCCACATTTCCTTGTCTAAATTACTCTGCCGTCTGTCGTTGTCAATGAGCCGCGTGCTGGTGCAGTTACACTGACTGATAAAACACAGTCACGAAAATGATCGGAAGTACTCGTAGCCAATCAATACGGGGATTTTCATATGAATCAGAATGAATGTAATTATTAGATAATGATTCAAACAATATAGGTCACTGAAATCGTTGCCGAGTTGTATAAAAAAAATCTGTACATTTTCAAAAATCACCCTTCGGTAACCCATACAGTGTTCGCAAAACTGGGGGGTACATATTATCTTTGTTAACAACAGTTTGGATTTCTCTGCGGAGTAATGTTTATCAGCGGGAGAATGTTTAAATAGTTTGTGATATGTTTTATCTCTCCTGTGTTGGGGGATATTGAATGAAGTTGATAGGACATACTGGACATGCCTTGAAATGAAGCACACACTCATTCTATACTTTGATCGTCAGGAACGGCAACAATTAGGCGTCTTTGAGGCTCTACAAGGTAGTGTTTATTCTAATCGATCAAGGCAATTCTAATATATAAAAGTGTTACAATATTTACTGAAATTTTGCAGAACACGTTGTTATAGGCGTGACATCGGTGATTACAAAATAAAGGGAATTTATTTACAGAATTATTCCATCATGTTGAGTGGGTTTGAAACTTCTATCTTCATATACTTTCAAATCAATATACCTTCAATAATAACGTAATACGTGTTATTAACAAGTCATGCTGTGGAAAATTTCAAGAACAGATGATGACAGGATTAATTGGTCATTTCTTATGACACATCATTTTAAGTTCAATTTCGAGTTTCAAACAAATAATTAAACCATTAGCAATGTTATTTCCACACATGCCAGAGAATCTGTACAACAAAAGTGATGGATTGGAAAGCGGGGGGAAAAGAAATGTAAACGACGTGTCAAAATAACATAGGCTTGACAGATACAATAACATTCACAAACAAACTACAGGAAAAACATCTGATATAAAAGTAACATCCGCGCCTGTTTAATTGAAATGTACCAGAATTCGCCTAATAAAATGCAAGTCAAGGGAAAAATTTCGAACTGATGACATGAGATACTTATGAAATTAAAGACAAATAGACACAACGATCCTTGAATACCTGAAAAAACAAGAGTTCCTAGGGTATAAGATAGCTCGCCGGGGATTAGAGAGACCTTAATGCACATAAATATAAAAGTAACACTTTTTCGTAATTGCAATGTTGATATTATAAATGACGGCTTTCGGGCTGATATAACGACCTTGGCCTGATGAAGGATGTCATAAGAAACATGACATGTAATGATGAAATTTTTATCACAAACGTCAACTGTAAAAGACATTTGCAGCTGAAAACTATCTTCATACTTATAAAATGCAGTATTAGCATTTTGTTATCGTACTTTATTTGATATGACGATATCGCATGCAATGTTAATCGTTTTTACGGAAATACATGAACTTGCGTGTGATAAAGCTTCAGAGTAGTGACGGAAATACATGCAATAATTACCGGAAGTAGTTGAAAACGATGTCATATCAGCCCGCTTTGTAACTTTTTGTTGAAATCATCTGGTTTTATCGTGGGGTAAAATTTTTATAAAATGAAATAGTAATTCCCCAACATTAAAAGAATAACTTCTAACAGCAGGGTTCACTTTTTAAAAATGCCCCTCAGGGCAATGTTGAGGTCACAATGTCTATAACTATGGAACTGTCAAAAAGCTCTCATCAAAGGGAAGTCATATTAGTAGAAAATATAAACACCTTTTCACTGAACAACTAACTTCTACAACTATGGTACCACCAGAAGATCTCATCATAATGAAGTCATATAACAAATACGAACGCCCTACCACTAACTGTCTACTTCTGGAAGTAACGATAAATTCTTTTTTTAAAATATGCTCTCAGTTCTAGGTCAAGGTCATGATGTCGTCAGATAAGGTAATGACAGAAACCTCTTATTATAGGGAAGTCATATACCTAATATAAACATCCTATCACTAAACTACTTCTAGAAGCAAAGTTAAAGCTTTTTTTAAATTGACCTCAGGGAAAGATCACGGTCAAAATGTCTACTAATATGGTACAAACAGAATTTCTCATCGTAAAGAATTTTCATATAAAATATGAACATATAAACACCCTTCATATAAAAGCATAACTTTTAGAGGCAAGATTAAAGTTTTTTTTCAAAATTGCCTGAAGATCAAGGTCAAAGTCAAAATGTCTACAAATATGGCGCGAAAAGAAAGCTCTCATTTCAAGGAAGTTACATATGAATATCAACAACTAGCTCTCAAGGTCTGCATTTCATAAGCAAGGTTTATGTTCTTGCTGACGCCGAGGGCGATGGCGCGGAGTGTGGGCGAATGGGGGGTTCATGACGTTCGTCCCGGCGGGCTAAAAATTGTGCGCACTTAACGATCTCGAGCTGGTTTTGCAATGACATGGCCTTTTATGTCAACTAATCTTAAGGGGGTCGAACCAGTTTCTTCCCATTGTGAGATTTTTCTAATTTTCTGATATGTTTTTTGGGGTTGATATAAAAAGCAAAAAAAAAAATCGTTTTTTAAAGCATGGGTCACCTTGCTAATTTGAGAGGAAAATGGGGCTGAATATTGGGGTTTTAGTCTTTTTACAAAAAAAACAGGAATCGGGTATAAAATGTCTCCTATCGTCAAATTTTCTAGAAAAATTATGTTTGAGGGCTTATTTTAAGGCTCTAGTGATGCTGCAAAAGGTAAATATCAAATTACATACTTTTCATGATATTGCTGTTATAGAACATTGAACTTAAGACATGCAAAGGGTGTGATTTTTGGTTTTCGCATGAATAATTACGAAAATTTTATCATGTTCCTATAGTGAGATTTTTATAACTTGTATTTCAATTTCAACCTTTTAATAAAATAATAAAAAGTATATGTCAAGGTGATAGGTTTCAAGTAAAATTAAAAAAAAACTTTGAAAAATGACGTTTCCCTTCCGTACCTTATTTTAGCGGGCAATAGGTATAACTGAGTTTGAAAGGTTCGACAATTGTAGCCGACGTTTCCTGCCAACATATGTAAAATCTCCAAACTCTCCATTCTTGATTAATCAAATATGTTTTTTAAAGGTAAGAAAATATATTTTAAGGCACTGAATAATTTTGTCCGGGCTGTTACTGATATCGCGCTCACATACCCCACGCTCCCACATTTTTTGAGGCCCCTCCCAAAAAAGTGTTCTATTAATGAATAACCCTGAAAATCAATTCCATGCAAGTGTCTGTTCTATTTAACAATGAAGGGAATCGGATAAGAAATGAAGGCTCTATACATGCAACAAGCATGATTTCCTTAATTGTTTTCAGTCTCCCTTTTAGAAAAATGGTTCCCCCAACAATTTACACAAAAAATAAATCTCATCCAAGTGCCTGTCCTATTTACAATGCTGCAAAGTTTGAAGGGAATCTGGTAAAAAATAGCTGAAAATATAACTCCCATAAAAATAATGCGATCAATAAGGCAGTATAGTATGCATGTTTACACATCATGACCAACAATCCTATCAAATATAAAAGCAATCCATTCAGCGGTTTCAAAGGAGTTGCAGTGAAAAGATGATACTTGGCGTTTTAGCTGAAAATAGTCCAAGTCCAATAACTCCCATAAAAATAATCCGATCAATAAGGCAGTGAAGAATGCACATCTACACATCATGACCAACAATCCTACGAAAGCAAATCCATTAAGCGGTTTCAGAGGACTTGCAGTGACAAGATGATACTTTGGTATTTAAACTGAAAATAGTCTAAGTTTCATAACTCCCACAAATATTATCCAATCAATACGGTGGTATAGTATGAACATCTACACATCATGACCAACAATCCTACTAAATATGAAAGCAATCCGTCATGCGGTTACAGAGGAGTTGCAGTGACAAAAACAGGACTGACGGACGGACGGACAGAAGGGTCAAAAACATGAAACCCTCCACAACTTCGTTACGTGGGGTATAATTAAAGGTAAATTCACACGCCCCTTCCACATTCGGAGCAGGGCATAATAATAGACATCAAGCTTTCACTGATGTCGTGTTATGCACTTTCCTGTATATTCCCAACCACCGATATACGTACAACGATATGCTGATGTCAACTGATAATGGACTAAACCCCCAGTGGCTGAAATAATTATAACAAAATGACAGATATTAACGAAGCTTTGTACATTGTTCTTGCTTAGATCGATATTCTTTTTACTCTCTTTTTTATTGTCTAATCATTTTCATGCAAATGAAGTCTCTTGCTAATGGTATGAAAATTGCCATAATTACTACCTTTTGTAACGGTAATTTGTTACTGATCTCACATATGTTACAATATTTATATATGTATAATTATTGTGTTTATAATTTGTTGTTACATTTTAAATTTTCACTGTCATTGAAAAACTATTAGCTGACGATTTGTTTAACTGATGCTACAAATAATAGCCAGTTTTATCACATTCCTAACTGTAAACCACTTCTTCTTATTATTGTGCATAGCAAGTATACTGTGTGTTACAATAATTTATTTCTCAAAAGTGTCATCACAGAAAAAATTATAAGTGCTGTAATAGGTTATTTTTTATTATCGCTTATTTGCTAGATTTTCAATTGTTCCCGAGCGACGATAATTCTATTATCACTGCACTGCACTGATATGAACATATCGTCAATCTCTATGGAATGTTAGCAACAGCGTATTAATATCACGTCGCGTGACGTTTCGTGAAAAAA
>MJUU01015380.1:156985-177785 GCA_002080025.1 Modiolus philippinarum | reverse complement strand
TGATCGGCTACAAGGCTAAATTCCCCGCCCTTGACGATTTCACCCTGCTTTTCCAGTGGCAGTCAGAATTTCCCGTCCCATGGCCCTTTCCATACCCCAAAGTGATTATTTATTAACAAACTTGTTCTCGTCTTGATATAGCTGAAATATTGCTGAGTAGACGTTAAACAATATTCAATCAATCAATCAATCAATCGAAAATGATTGAACGGCGCGACCTGAAGGTCGCTTGCCGTTCAACGATTTTCGACACTATCTAAATAATCATATTAGTTGGTTCAATGCATGATAACTTATAATATATGAAAATACACACCACCATCCGCTTCAAACTGAATTGCGGAGATACCATGGTGTTCCATGCAGCAAATTAAAAAATATCTGAAGTGCATACTACCGATGTCACAAACGGAAAAGAGACTGAACAAGAACTCTTTGATCAAACCTTTATGTCATTTCAGTCAAAGATCATCGTATACACAAGGAAAATGAACATTTCTTCATGATTACCGTTTTCGACAAATATCGTCCACGATCTTGTTTTGTCCAATCCTGCACACGTACAAGACAGTGGTATTTGTAGAGATTTTGTCAATTTACCTTTACCCTATATCCCTAATTTCGCATGCACGACTGTGTTTGAAATCGGAATGTTCTCAGAACAAAACAGTAAAGTAAAAACCAAATACACAGAAACAAAAGCAAGATAAGTAAATAAGAGTGGGGACTATAACCGGGTTATGAAATCGATATGTACTCTTTTACACGAAATTGCATTGCAAATATCAAGAGGCTACTCGTGCAAGTTTCACTAACTGCTAGCGAAAAAACTTGGTGATTGCTTATGCATGACTGTGGAGTTGGGGGTATATACTAAGTGCAATTTTGAGTGGTACCGACCGAGGCAACTGCACGTCAAATATTATAGCAGAACAATTCTCAATAATTAAAAAAACAACGACATCGACATCGCAAGCAAAGCTATGACAATGTCTTGTTTCCGCTACTTTTTAAATTCCTTTGGTTTACTATGTATTGACTAAGTTTTTGTGTTCCGTTCATTTATTCTTCTTCCATTTCTTTTCTCATCTAAATACAAACACAACTGATAGTGATGCCTACATAATCGATACCCAAGTATGAGATACATGTTATATCTATTCTACAGTGGAAAGGTCAGTTTATACTTTTGATTCTCAGACTTAGAGGTTCGTAGCCCTTGAAAAAAATATAATTGTTGCAAGACTGACACGATGAGAGCTGTTTTTTAAATTCATTACAATCGAAACAGTTTTCTCCTTTAGAAAGAAATCCTGTCTTTTTTGTTCAAAAGGTGATCAAGCGATGCCATCAAGACGGGATATTATCCTCTATATTGATGCATTATAGCCTGCTCAAAGAATTCTGCTACAACCTTATTCAATCTACGTTACATAATTGATTTGTTTTCATGAAGTGATAAGACAGGAATTCAATCGTCTCATGTCATGTTACCATTATAATTCAATTTCATATGATTGTAGATTTACACGTAGTCCAATATTTCAAACATTAATGATGAAATTAATCATCACTTTTACGTCTGACCATAGAAAAGGTAATAAAATACAAATAATCCCTGCATTTCCGTTATGAAAATCAAAGATTAACTGAACTGTGCAACAAGAATCGTTAAATTAATAAGAGCGTGCTATGGAATTAAAAACAAAGTGTATAAATTTATGGCGGGCTACCCATGTCTTTCTGAAAATACACCAAACTGTGTTCTGTGACATGTCTTGTGTGTGTTCTTTCTATTTTGTTAAGTGTGGGGTTGTGTTATGAATGTTAAAACTGTAAAACGTGATTGCATGCAAAACATCAAACAACTGGATGAACAACACTTACTGTTTCCAATGACGTACACGCCTTCGACTGAAACATAATCTTAAATTTCAATTGCTCATACCAGTAATTGAGTTCAATTAAAACTAAGTAATGTTATTTGAAATATCTATACTTTCAAAGTCAAACAAATGTCAACAGAAAACCATCTTCATGTATTCACACTGTGTAAACGGTGTCCTCTATAAAATGTGCCTTCGTGTTTTTTATTAGAAATTAAAAAGGCACAGTACACCATATAAATATAGTGTCCTTAGTGAAAATGTGCCTTCATGTTCCCAAAATCCAGGTAAAAAAAAAAACACGAAGGCACATTTTATCGAGGACACTGCTGTTATCGAGGTTTACATAGTGTGGTATTGTACTTCAAAACTGAAATAGTTTCTGCTGAATGCACAAAATGATATCTTTTGACAATGGTGTGAATTGTTCTTCTAATATCAAAATTATAACTATAATCTAATAATAAATGTCGTCGATGCAGTACAAAATACAAAAAATTGACAATTCACATCATTTTGCTATTTAATTTAGGGAATAAAGACCACATTTAAATGATAAATGCATTTGTAGGGTTTCCCTATGTCTGTATCTTCATGAATAGTCGTATGGCATGTTTCACTTATACATAACGTAAGCTTTCAAAACAAAAACTCAGTAGATAATTAAAACAAAACTCATCCCATGAAGCAAGTAGAAAAATTAAACACCGGAATTTACTACATATACAGTAATGGGTAATTAGTATTCATTATTTCTAATTTGTAATATGAATCCTTTGCTTTCAGCATGGTTTAATATTAATAAAATGGAGGGTAATGCTTAAACAGTGCATTATCTGACGGTCTTTCATGTTATTGCACTATATCAACATCTCGCTCCACAAAACATTGAACCTTATGGAGATGGGAGGAGCTACAAACGGTGCATTAATATTTTGCAAATTTTAGTTAATGCACAGTTGAAGCTCCGCCCCTTTTCACGAATTACATTCAACGGGAAGTGACTTCGAAAAAAAACAAAAATTATGTCAATAGACCACTATTGTAACAAGTTTTTCTGATAGCAAACAACAGTGCCTTGATTCAATTAATACGACAGATTTACCCCCCCCCCCCTACACACACACACACACTTCCGGTAAATGTACTGTATTTAAATAGACGTCAGTGCTATTCAAATCGCAGTATTGCAGTTTATTTATTACAATATGCACTCAATTAATGGCAAGTTCAAAAACTTCGATCCAATTTCTTCCATGTTGGAAACACTTAATAAAAAATGCCTTTTATCTAACTGATGTCAAAGCATCGGCCGATCTATCTTTCATAACCGGGTGAGAGGGGGTTTCAACGGAATTCCAGAAATCTCCAGTGAATTTTGTCACTTTCTATCTGATTTTTCATGAAATATTCAAGTTTTTTTCAAAAAGGGGATCCGATCTCTGCACCAGGCCTCTGGACCTACCAAAGCGAAAGTATCTTGTTTTTCAGCTCCCACCATTTCCGAAACTCTAACAAATAATAAAAATATACGTGTAATTGGATAAAATAAATCACTGGTTTACCTTATAATTACCGATCCATCAATACTGGATCAATCTATACTTGAAAAAGTGTACACGTTTTAAATCACATGCTACTTGCGCGTTGTTGCTACCTAGCTGTCATTCATGTAAAAAATAATCAGCACTGTCGGTAAAACGTTTTTCATTGGTCATATTACAAATCATATATAGCACCGCCCTACTCATTAAAATATTTTTTGCACTCAAAACGCTACCGCGTTTTTCGTGCGATAAATATTTTAATTCGTAAAAGCGGTGCTATATATATTACTTATCCGATGTATGTTTATCAAAACGGTCTTCATTTAAAATATTCTGTAAAGTTTATTTTTGTCAGACTTCCAAAACATCCAAAGAGGAGCTTGACAAATCATAAGTGCTTAAATGTTTTAAATGAAGACCGTTTTAATGTGGAATGCACTGGAAAATTTCAAAATAATGAATACTTATGACCTATGACTAAAGCTTATATGCAAAATATCAGATGTTCTCCAAAATATAAAATAAGCTAAAATTCCCACTTTTCTAGTTTGTTTATATACTTTAAGTATATGAAACCTGCTACAAAAAAGTATACATCTAATTTCAAGTTCATTAACTAACTCAAAGTAGAAAATCGTAAAATTAATTGTAGCAAATGATTTCATTTTAGTAAATAATATACTTACCCTGATTTGGGTTTAGCTCTTTCTTCTCGGATAACTGGTAGCCTCAACGAACCTAAAAACAAAAACAACAAATGACAAAAATACTAAAATACTATTACCTAAAAATTGCTATTGTGATACAGTTTTATATTATAAAATATTTTTTTGGTTTTAAATGTTGATATTTTTTCCACATAATATCTAAATGTACTATACTATACCTTCTTCTTCGTCTTCATCATCAACTACTTCATATTCCTCTTCTTGATCACCAGTCCCATGCAACCGTTCTTTAGTCATTTCAAGAGGGTGCATTTTTCTTCTTGGGGAGTTCAGCCTTGTTCCTTCATACTCGGAAGGTGGAAGAATGTTCGAAAAGTAAAGCTGGCACTGATCTCCCTTCAACCAAACAGGAAACGCAGAGTCATTAAACTGGTGTGCCATCCTTTCAGGTTCTGCACTCTTTTTAGTTCGTTTTGCTCTTTGTTGCCATCGAAACAAAAATAAATGACGTTCACATGTTTTATCCTGATTATATTTTGCAGCTATACCCAAAGCATCATTACCATCCACGTCTCTAGCACTAATATCTGATCCTGTCAAAATATCAGCAAAAATGTATTATGTCCAACTTCTTACAATTACTTAAATATGTCTTCGGGGAGGTCGCATAGAAAAAGCTAACTGTCAACCTACTGAATGTGATGTAGGAAATAAAACGCATGAAAATCTTGTAGAACTTTAATAATGTCTACCGTAGTTCTTTCTAATGAGATCGAAGGCATCTGAATAAGTATATGTTTAGATTAGTGTTTTTAAAGTCTTATAGCAATAGGCAGTAATTACAAAAACGCAAACATTTCAACGGCTATTTAACATCAGAATTCAAAATCGTATAAAAACAATTTCTTCGTATTTATAGAGGGCTCTGCTATCAATGAAGGTCTGTGTAAATAATTTGTCGTATATCTTTGCTGAGAGTAAACTACAGAACAATTGCAAAAAATGATATTGACGCAACAAGATAACTGACACAAATCAGATAAACGGGAATATATATTTTCTTCCTTCGTTTTTGGATCTAGGGGATAAATGCTCTAAAATCAATGAAAAATGAAAGCAATTTCGTCATTTTACTTACATTGGTTACGTTATTCTTAACCAGGATTTATAATCACAGTTTCCAAAATATGGAGCAATAGTTTTTCATTGTTTTACATAATATATCATTGTTGCCTCTCAAGTTTACAAATTAAGATTTCTATAGGGTAACGTACCACTCTCTAGAAGAACATCCACAATCTTTGACTGTCCTTGTGCAGATGCCACGTGTAGAGCTGTTCTCCCAGCTGGCGTTGTAGCACTAAGACTTGCGCCTGTAAGCAATTATCAAAAAATCAAAATAGCCATCACTTATTATGATACAGCTATTTCAATACTAGTAAACTAAACAAAATGCAAAAAAAAAAATGCAATCTCCATGTTTATTAATGCCATACGAAAATAAAGCTAGTGATAAACTTTGATGGATATAAAAAAAACTTATTTCTTTCTATTTATGTTTGAACTTACCGGCGTCAATTAATCTTCTGACCAATTTTTCATGTCCTCTATGACTAGCAACAAACAATGCAACAAAGGCTCTCTCTTCAATCCATGGCCGCCGTTGTTTCTTTGTCATATAGTCACTTTGTGGTGTTCTGTATGTTGTATTTTTCGTGACGCCAAGACTAAAAACCTATATTTAATTAAACCAAGTGAATTTTACTCATATTTTCTTGTATCATTATTATTTTCTTGCCAAACAAAAATTTTTATCTTAATTTTATTTTAACCAGAGGCCACCAGGAGCCTGTATCGCTCACCTGGCTTTCAGTTGCCACAATCAAGGTAACATTGTAAGCTATACAGTTGATCTTCAGTTTCTAAAACTTTCGTAGCTCCAACACCTCCAATATCTTGAACTGTTTTTAATGTCTAATCATGTTTTACTATATTTCTTTGTTAGGCTTTTTTTGACAAAAAAAATTCTTGCTAAGGACCACTTTCGACACCTGTTTTGAAGTCAAGACATCATTTTGTAAATGGCAGTCAACAAACAATTTTCAACATCGGTTTTGAATTCGCAACATCAATTTCTATTTGGAAATCAAATTTCATTGTTGAATTTTCCCACCTAATTTGGCGGCCATTTTAAAAATGGCGGTCGATGAACAATTTTTAACATCAGTTTTGAAGTTGCAACATCAAGACCTATTTAGAAACCAAATTTCATTGAAATTGGACAATGTTGAATTTAACCGCCTTTTTTGCGCCCATTTTGAAAATGGTGGTCAACCAATAATTTTCAACACCAGTTTTGAAGTCGCAACATCAATGTCTATTTGCAACCAAATTTCATTGAAATCGGACAATGTTGAATTTTCCCGCCTTTTTGGCGGCCATTTTAAAAATGGCGGTCAAGGAATCCAATAGTTTTCAACATCAGTTTTGAAGTCGCCACAGCATGGCAAACATTTCATCAATTAACACTTAACTGTCATCTATTATAGTTTTAGAAATAAGAGATGAAAAATACGAAAATTAAAAAAATTCGGTGAAAAAAGGGCAATAACTCCTACAAAGGTTTATGGATTTTCTTTAAAATTTCAGGGTGGGTAGATCTTGATATACTGAACATTTTTACAATTTACACTTGACCTCCATCTGTTACACTTTTTGAAATAAAAAATAACAAGAGGAAAGCTGTCAATGTGACAGCAAACCGGGTTTTCTTTTACATGGACAGTATATCTTAAACATGGGTTGACCCTGAATATCTGAAATGTACTTATGATTTTCATTAATTTTCAATGTTAAACCTTCCACCAAAATAGCCTATTTCTGAAAGTTCAGCAAGTTAGATTTTAATCAAAAAGGAAAATAAAAGTACTGTGCAGATCTCTGATACAGGTACAAATGATCTGCATAATAAAAACTTCCTGTCTCTAATACTGTAGGAGATTTTGCTCTGGACAACGGGGGTACCCTATTGTTAAAAATTTGACGTAAAAATGACTAAGTTCAACAACTAATATTTTTGACATAAATTATCAAAAATCAAATTCAAAATACCATGCACACCTTTGATATATGTACATTTGATATGCAAAATAAAAACTTCCTGTATCAAATACTGTAGGAGATTTGCTCCGGACAAAGGGGTACCCTATTGTTAAAAATTTGACGTAAAATGACTAAGTTCAATAACTGATATTTTTGACATAAATATTCAAAAATCAAAATCAAAGTACCATGCACACCTTTGATATATGTACATTTAATATGCAAAATAAAAACCTCCTGTCTCAAATACTGTAGGAGATTTGCTCCGGACAAAGGGGGTACCCTATTGTTAAAAATTTGACGTAAAAATGACTAAGTTTAACAACTGATATTTTTTACATAAATTATCAAAAATCAAAATCAAAGTACCATGCACACATTTGATATAGGTACAATTGATCTGTAAAATGAAAACTTCCTGTCTCAAATACTGTAGAAGATTTGCTCCGGACAAAGGGGGTACCCTATTGTTAAAAATATGACGTAAAAATGGCTAAGTTCAACAACTGATATTTTTGACATAAATTATCAAAAATCAAAACCAAAGTACCATGCACACATTTGATATAGGTACAATTGATCTGCAAAATAAAAACTTTCTGTCTCAAATAATGTAGGAGATTTGCTCCGGACAAATGATGTACCCATTTGGCAGCCACCCGCCCGCCATTTTCACCATTTTAATAACCGGATTTTTCCGATGGAAAACCCGGTTAAAAAACGCAAAAATTTTGAAAATCTAATGGAAAAGGGGCTATAACTCCGAGATGGGTTGTCAGATTTTCTTCAAAATTGCACAGTGGGTAGATCTCATCATGCTGATCATTTTTACCCCAGTCAGAATTTTGATATCTGTAACGGTTTTCGAGTTATTAGCCAAAAATTGCAATTTACCCCCATGTTCTATTTTTAGCAATGGCGGCCATGTTGTTTGACCAGCCGACTAATCGAACACAATTTTGAGAAGCCATACCCTGGTGATGATTCAAGTCAAGTTTGGTTACATTTGGCCAAGCGGTTTCAGAGGAGAAGATTTTTGAAATTGTTGACGGACAGACAGACGACAGACGACGGACGACGGACTCATATTGATGGCAAAAGCTCACATGGCCTTTTAGCCCAGGTGAGCTAAAAAGCGAGTTTTATGAAGCGTTAGTTATTGTTTGATCAAATCGGACAAATGGAAATTGAGATGGCTGGCCAATACGGGGATTATTCAAATATGAAAACATTTAAGAACATGAAAATACATTCTTTACAGATTTCAATGCATAAATTTCACCTTTAACAGAGCTCAAAATTTCTATCCATACTTGAACAATTTTTAGTCTTTGAAGGCTGTAGTATGAATACGCTTTATTTGTCTGAAATATTTCTCCCTCATATTTTTTCCTGAATTCATTCACTTCGATACGATTAAAACATTGTTATAAACAAGAGAAACATTATAAAGACTCCATGAGCGATAATTTTCTGATTAAACGAGACATTATGAAACTCCTGCCTGTACACCAGGGCAAAGACTATGTATAGAATCGTGTGTGACAAAAGAGTAGCAATGGAGGATTAAAGCACGAAACTTTATGGATTTAAAATTGTAAATGCATCATAAGGATGGTTCCCCGACCTATGTTTGCTTCAGGGTGGCTCTCCGATCTATATTTGCTTCATGACAGGAAAAATACAATATGTATATCTATAGATTAGTTGATTATTGTATACCTAATTGAAAAAAGAAGAAACAAACATGTAGATATTCAGGAAAAACTGAACAATCAACACAAAAAGAGAAAAACCACACAAATAATTAAAAACAATAATGAAACGGGTAAAATGGGATAAAACAATAAATATGAAGAGCAATAAACAGATAAAATAGTTGGAATCATGTGATAACATGAGAAAATAAAGGGCTATGCCGAGCGCAGCATGATAAGACCGCAGCATATCTGAACAAGTGTAATTGAAAGTGAGTGTGGACAATACTAAAGAGCTTGACACAATAATTCCATGGACACAATCATAAGGAGATTGACCCAGTCATAGCTGGACACAAACTATGGAAAATGAAAATTAGCCCTTATGACTCCTTATGATTCCTCTTTGACCCCTTATAGCTCGAAAACGGTAAGAGCTACACCAAATCCATTGACATAGTACTGAAAGCTTATATCATGTTGAATCCTAAGAAAAAAATCCCATCGAAATCCGACGAAAAATAAAATTTTCATGTAATCTGCAAGTTTCCAGTTTTGGCCCCTTTGACCCCTTCTACCTCGAAAACGGTAAGGGCTACGACAAATCCGTTGACATACACCTGAAAGCTTATATCAAGAGGAATCTAAAGAAAAAAATCCCATCAAAATCCGATGAAAAATAAAAATTTTAGGTAATCTGCAAATTGGCAATTTGGCCCCGTTTGGCCCCTCATTGATAGGTAAGCAAACAAGTAACCAAAACTCTAATAACAGAGTGCTGTGTTAATTTTTCATAAGCAATCCATTGAAAAAAAATGCATCAAAATCGGACAAATTTTTTTTTTTTGATTCACCCCGTTTGGGCCCCATTTATCTCGGGGTCGCTACATGCTACGTGAAATCCGCTGACATACTACTATTTGGAAATTCCCTCAGGAGCACAACGAAAGAAACCCCATCAAAATCCGATTAATAATAAAGATTCTACAGACAAATATGTGAAAACACCCAAGTTAACACTTTTCTGGCCCCTTTTTTAATAAAGGGCTACGCCGAGCGCAGCATGATACGACCGCAGCATGTCGACCACTGACATTTGAACGAGTGTAAACTAAAATGAATGTGGACACAGTAATTTGCTGGACACAATAAGGACCTTGTCACAGAAATTAACTGGACACAAACTAGTGAAAATAAAAATTAGCTCTTTTAATCCCTTATTACTAGGATGTTGTAAGAGCTAAGAAATTCTGTTGACTACCATCAAGAGAAATCCAAAGAAAAAACTCAGGTTGAAATCCAATGAAAAATAAAGATTTCAGATATTTTGAAGTATTGCAATTTGGCCCCTTTGACCCATTTTAGCTTGGAAACCAAAGACCAATGCAAAATATACTGCCATATCACTGAAAGCTTAAAATGAGAATAATCCAAAGATAAAAATCCCATCAAAATCTAATGAAAAATAAAGACTTCACATATTTCTACTGATTGCAATTTTGACCTCTTTGACTCCTTATAGCTCGGAAACGGTAAGAGCTACATCAAATATGTGGATATACTGCTGAAAGCTTACATTGAAAGGAATCCAAAGGAAAAAATCCCATCAAAATCTGATACACATTTCTAAAAATTGCAATTTTGGCCCTTTTTGACCCCTAATAGCTCGGAAACGGTAAGAGCTACACCAAATCTGTCGACATACTAATTAAAGCCTACAGTGAGAGGAATCTAAAGAAAAAAATCCCATTGAAATTGGATGAAAAATAAAAATTTTAGGTAATCCGCATGTTTTCAATTTTTGTCCCGTTGGGCCCCTCAAAGGAACAAAGTATCAAAAATCTAATGGTGCAGCGCTATGTTAATTTTTCATAAGGAATCCACTACAAAAAACTGCATCAAAATCGGACTAAAAATAAAAAAAATAAATTTTTGAAATTGGCCCCCTTTGGGCCCCATTTATCTCGTGAACGGTACATGCCACATGAAATCCGTTGGCATACCACTGATTGGAAATTTCCTCAGGAAGACACTAAAAGAAACCCCATCAAAATCCGATAAATAATAAAGATTCTACAGTCAAATATGTTAAAACATCAAATTTATCCCTTTTTGGCCCGTTTTTTTCAAAACGGGTGGGGCCACAATGACCAAAACTAAGCCAAGCCTTCCTTTTGTGCAAAGAAACATTGTGTTAAAATTTCATAAGGTTTGGTCAACTGAAACTAAAGTTATTGACCAAAAACAAAAGTGTCTACAGACAACGACGATAACGACAACGACGACGCCGCCGCCGTCGCCGACGACGACGACAGCACCATACTATTATACGACCGCAAAAATTTTTTGCGGTCGTATAACAACGACAAAACGTGAACTCCAGAGTACATAAAACAAAGGGATATTACTGACTTCGGGGACGGAAAAAACAAAAAAACAAGAGGCTCTCAAGAGCCTGTATCGCTCACCTGGACCATGGCTGACATAGATAAAAGGCATTTCCAATAGGAAAAACGAAAAATAAAATTTAGCAGAATACTTTTTTTTTTTCTAAAATTACAGTATTCTTGTTTGGTTTCCATGGCAACCGAAAGATCGACCTTCCACTTCAACCCATAACAGAACACCATTCAAAAACAAGAGGCTCTCAAGAGCCTGTATCGCTCACCTGGACCATGGCTGACATAAATAAAAGGAATTTCCAATAGGAAAATCAAAACACAAAATTTAGCAGAATACTTTTTTCCCTAAAATTATAGTGTTCTTGTTTGGTTTCCATGGCAACTGAAAGCTCCATTATCCATTACAACCCATAACAGAACACTATTCAAAAAAAATTAGGGCAGGGGTTCCCCTTATAATCAAGGTAATACATATTGCTGAAAGTAAAACATTCAGATCACAATTCAAATAAAAATTCATAAATTTGGGCAGAGGTTCTAATTGGACTAGTAGTTTCTGAGAAGAAGATCTTTGAATGTATATTCCATAGGGTCCAATGTTAAAACTATGTTCCCGCTGGCGGCCATCTTAGATGAGGTACGGACATACCAGATACCTTTTTTTTTGGAAGGGACCATCTAAGGACCATTGTGACTAAGTTTTGTTTTAACTGGACTAGTAGTTTCTGAGAAGATCTTTGAATGTTTTTTCCATAGGGTCCAATGTTAAAACTATGTTCCCCGCTGGCGGCCATCTTGGATTAGGTACGGACCTGCCGGATACCTTTTTTGGATGGAACCATCTAAGGACCATTGTGACTAAGTTTTTGTGACTAAGTTTGGTTATAATTGGACTGGTAGTTTCTCAGAAGAAGATATTTGAATGTCTTTCCAATAGGGTCCAATTTTAAAACTATGTTCCCTGCTGGAGGCCATCTTGGATTAGGTACGGACCTGCCAGATACCTTTTTTGGAAGGGATCATCTAAGGACCGTTGTGACTAAGTTTGGTTATAATTGGACTGGTAGTTTCTGATAAGAAGATCTTTGAATGTCTTTTCCATAGGGTCCGATGTTAAAGCGATGTTCCACGCTGGCGGCCATCTTGGATGAGGTACGGACCTGCCGGATACCTTTTTTGGAAGGGACCATCTAAGGACCATTGTGACTAAGTTTGGTTATAATTGGGCTGGTAGTTTCTAAGAAGATCTTTGAATGTGTTTACCCATAGGGTCCAATGTTAAAACTATGTCCCCCGCTGGCGGCCATCTTGGATGAGGTACGGACCTGCCGGATACCTTTTGTAAAGGGGATCACTCAAGGACTATTGTCACCAAATTTGGTTCCAATTGGCCCAGTGGTTTCAGAGGAGAAGATCTTTGAATGAAAAGTTTACGCCGGACGGACGGACGACGGACGCCAAGTGATGGCAAAAGCTCACCCTGGCATAGGCAGGTGAGCTAAAAAGGTTAAAGGGGTTAGAGATCACAAAAGAAAATAGAAAAATTGTGAGCATAGCTCACAAAATATATACCCTCCGCTCCCCCCCAAAAAGACCCAATCAACATTTTAAATAATCGGTGGACAATGGCAATGTGCACTGAACATTCTGTGAAAGTTTCATTAAATCTCACCAAGTAGTCTAGGAGGAGTTGTCGCCACAGAGTGTGTACCCCTTTGGCGGACGGAATAACGAACGGACAAACGGACGAACAGACGGACGAACTGACACCATGATCATTATATACCGCCCGCTAAAGCTTCATTTCAGAAAAAATAATAAAACGGATAGAAAAGGCTTGATGAAGTACGGCTGGACAAAAAGAACAATTCAGATTGACAGAATTGTAATAAAATACAAATACAAAGAAGAAGATCCTGAGTTAAAACAAACAACACAAGAAGAGGCATAAAACAGGATAAAACAATAGAAAGGAGTTTGGGTTAGACTGCCCGACATAACAAACTTTACATGGATTGCCCCACCCCTAGCAACTCGCCATTCTCTCAACGCTTATTCTGACGCTCGGAAAAAGGGTTATAGTTATGTCAAAGTAAAACACTTAAAACAACGTTGACTGGGATGCCAACAAAATAAGGAAATGAAAAGCTAATTAGTCAGGGTTGGGTCCACAACAGAAAAATGAAAAATTGAACATTGAGGGAAAGTGTTTTAGGGTGTCCCGTCTCAGTAATCTTATGAGATGCTAAAAATCTAAACATTTGCCTAGAGGTATATCAGCTATGTCATCTATCTTATTTTATACTTCAAACTCTGTGAACAAATTTGAATTTCTTAAACCAACAAACAACTTGGAGGTTATTGTCAGATCATTGTTGCAATTAAATAAAAAAAAACATGCATTTCATTAAAACGTCTTAAAACTCTATCCAAGGAACAACCTTTGAATCTCACAATGTTACGCTTTGGGAAATGCACAACTTAAGTGACTGATGTATTATTATAAGAATGTTATTGATTTGAAGGGTAACTGTATGTCTACAAGAGAATCCTGAACTTTTCTCTTTTTCTCCTTTTTGCAATATAGTTACATTTATCAAAACATCGCGGTGTCTGATAATTATCTGTGTGAATGGTTGGCCTTGGGAGTTTTCCCAGTTATGATGCGAGATAAGAAGGACTTCATAATAAATATCCTGATGCCAATATCATACAAGCACGCATTTCTCCTCAGCTCAGTTCGAATCAATTGTCGGATTAGTTTGTCCAGACAATGCAGTGTTAAAATTTATAGTGTATTCGCCAAACAGACTGTTTAATACCCTGGTGAGCTATGTTATGTCCAAGTAACTCTAGTTTTTAAGGTAATAAAGGATCGGTATGTCTATTTATCTGTAACTTCATCAGTAGTAATGCATTGTCTTAATGGGTTTTATCAATGTCAAATCTTTGTTTCCGTAAGTTATGTATTAAATAAAATAAAATAAAAAGAAACAGTGAAAAAAAGAGACATTCTAATAGGTAAAAAAACCATGGCTATGTACAGAAAGTAAAAAATATATATACCGGTATACAGGTAAGAAGACAAGAGTCCTTCTGATTGTTTCAGGCGCAAATTGAATTACATTGAGGTGGGAAGTAACATATTGAGTCAAATCGATTCTGATAGTTTTCTTTGCTTACTTGTGTATTTCCCGGGTATTTTCCTGAGGTTTTAAGACACAAAAACTGAATATTTTCTTCCACTTACCCAATCAATATCATTTGCTGCAGCGGCTTCAATTAGTTCTCGCCAAGTTGGCCAAACTCTCAGATGTAACATAGCTCCAGGTACAATGTCACAACTTCTGATATCAACATGGTCCTGTAACTCTCCTGAAAGCATTAAAAGTGTTTTAAATGTATACAAAACGTAGAGAAATTAAAAAATGGCAAAAAACAAATACGAACTCTTCCATCGTTTGAAGAATCAAACAGCAACATATCGGGCTTATATTGCCAATCAAAGGCACGTCGACAGTTGAAATTCTATATCGATTAATTACCAAGTAAGTAACAGGGTTTATTTCTTGAAATAAAACATGCCATAACCTTCTGGGTGCTTTCATCGTGATGCAATCGCATTTTTCGTAAGTGTGCCTTGATCAGAAAAATGCTCAACCACAGGGACTTGCTCAGAGATTCATATTTGATAGTAAACATTTTTTTCGAGGCATGGGGCAAGTATCTGTGGTTCAACCGAACTCTATTCTCGAACATAGAACTGCTAGGCTTGCTTTATTCGTCAAATTTATCGGAAGAGATGACAACATGTATCTCATGATGGCCCTGTCACAGCCGACCAACGTGTGCCCAGCGTGTGAGAATATTTTTGTACACGCTGGTGTGCGTTATATAAGTTATAGGCACGTTCCTAACACGTTACAAACACGTCGACACGTTGGCGTGCGTTGTTTAACGTTAGGTGCGTTTGAAAATTTTGAGCATGCTCAAAATTTCACGACGTTCGCCAACGTGTTGTTGGAAAGTTATGCATACGTTAGACGAACGCTAGAGGCGCTTTATGCACGCGATGTGTGCAATATGAAGTAGTTTTTCGAAAGTTGTTTTAAAGACCAAACAGCCTATTGTTTGTACGCACATAACAGCGCATTTACATTGTTTCCTAACACGTCTGTGACGTCTTGTAGAAAATCCGCGAAACGGCGTTTTACTTTTGCGATATTTCAAAAAAATAAGATAAGCTACCTGCTTGAAAGGGCGGTTTATGGAAAATCGCTAAAAAAAAACCCGATTGGAAAAGGGGAGAGTGCCGAACGGCAAATATCAATTCAGGTATATAACACCAGGAAACAGACAAAGACACACTTTAGAAAACGTTTTTGATAGAAGGAGAAAAACGGATAATTTTTTAACCTGCACTGCTGACACATTAACTTCGCAACGCATGCAGTGGTACATGTATTTCAGTCTGTTCTGATTATTTAACAAAGCACTAGATGTATGTAAATAATTATAGAACCGTTTCAATAAAATGTGACATCAACTTCAATATCAAATAAAACACATTGTCATAAAAGCAACAAAAGACAAAATTATATATGTACAATCAAGCACAGTGTATAGTATTTTGTCATCTACTTAATACACATGAGGTTTGGACATTTATTGCGATTGTCAACATGGTCAAGCGAGTGTCATGAGTTTCATTTCAAGAGATTTAATTTTCAATGTTTTCATACCGCCATTATTCAATTCTACAAACACATAGGCAACTAAAAAATCGTGTGTTTTCATATCTCTTAGAAATAAAAAAAAAATCTCTTCAGTTATTAACGATTTTCTTTGCGTTCAACATTTCCACTTAGAAACATTTCCTCAAGTTCTTCAGAGCCAAAACACCAGTAACACAGCACAGATGGATATTTTAAAAACTGTTTTCAAGATTTGTATGTATCTATTTTCGGTTTAAATATCATGCACGGGTCATATTCGTTGTTTTTACTGAAATTATTGCTTACATAAATCGCAAACGATTTTGAACTGTAAAAGCATAAAGCATAATTATTTCATGCTTTAAATTACTAAAAAAATGTATAATCACAAAGCTAAAACAGCCTTCCATTATATCTGGACAATGAAGCAGCAAAGAATGGTTCTAGCTATAAAAGACTTTACATTTTTGAAAATCAATTTACCTCTTCAGTACAGCTAAAATCTAAACTCGTCTGCTCGTGTCAGTTTAGTATCCTCAGTACAACTAAAACCATTTTTTTGTTAGTGTCTTCTAAATATTTTATACAATTTAAAACCATAACATATTGCCTCTAAATACAGCCGCAGTAAAATTATCCTCCCAAGTCAGGTGTTGTGAGTCCACGTGGACTCGCAACACCTGACTCGGAGGGGATGCGGTAAAATTAAACATTTTGCCTACAGTGCTACAGCTAACGGGATGAGGTAAAATTAAAACATTTTGTCTAACCTTAAAAATATTTTGTCTTTCCAATACATCTAACACTTACAACATGTACTCCCGGGGGAGGGGGGGGCTACTTGCTATTATTTTACTAGTATGAGTGTGCCGCGGGAATATGGGTCATGTTTTTGCAGTCATCTGTCTTAAACAGGGTATCTTTTTTACGAGTGTTCATTATTTTCATATGGTCATCTGGAAGGTAGTTTTTAGTACGACGGAAAACAACAGCTATAAACCTAGTGTGAAACACACCAAACTAAGCAATGTCAGATATAAAGTTAGAAACTCCACCCGAATATTTTTCTTCAGCAGGGTGTTGATTTTGGAAATGACTAAAGTCATAAAAAGGGTATGTTTTTTGCCTTTTCTGTCTTAAACAGGATGTGTTTTTCCATTTTTTTTTTTTGTCTTGAACAGGGTCCATTTTTATAGGGCTATCGGCAGACTATTACCAAAATTATTGGCAAGTAGCAACCCCAACCCCGGGCATGTACTACTGAAATGAAAACACAAAATATCTAAAAGACGAAAGACCACAAATCAGTGAAAAGATTGGTAAAGAGTGGCGATTCCAAACTTGTCAAAACAACGACGATACGGAAATAAAGATAAACCGTAAACGTTCTTCGTTTTCATCAAAACAAATTTTGGTTAATTTTTTGGTTAGCGCCTGGCGTATTTCAATAATTATATGTTTTTGGCCGAGTTGCACGGAGTGCAAATATGGGTTTATAGTATGGTGAATGTCGGGCGAGCGGGCGGGGGAAATGGGTATACCTATTTTGAGAAATCAACTTTTCAGAAAGCACCAAAACGGAACCCGGTCATTTTATGCATCTAGGATCGATTCATTAAATTTTTGTTTTCAAGACAGCACATGCTGAAATACAAACTTTCCGTCAAGGCCTGATTATTAAAAAGTAATCATGCGCACTTCTTTACACTTTGATGAAACATATATTTATTGATTTTAGATCTTTATAGGATGTACACATATCACAGACTGTCATCATATAATGGTAGGTTTACACTGCCGATCAAAGCAACTCGACCGAACTCGATCTATGAATATTCATCGATCGGGACACTGATCTTGAATGATCGTGTTCGGTCTACTAACCAAATCGGGGCGATCTTATTAACTCTGCTGAACTCGAGCTGTGTTGCCGGATACTTTTGACATGTCAAAAAATATCGTGAAGAGGTCGTGTGCATTATATGTCGAGAACAGGTCGGGAATTAATCGGGGTCTGATCGAGGTAGTCGTGAAGGGGTCGAAAAGGGATCGGTCTTGATCGAGTTTCAAAATTTTAGCCGATCATGCCGATTTCTACCCCACTTTAACTCATTCGCTTCTCGATTTATGCCGAGTCGCTTCCAGGCCAACTCGATTAGTATTCGATCATTACTCGACTAACACGATTCATTCTTTTTTTCTGTACAAGATCTTCCAGACCATAACCCGATTTTTCCCGACCTGTATCCGACTTTTACTCGACCACTCAAGACCTTTACTCGATTTAACACGACAGCATGTCATCTTTTCACAATATCACAACATGAGGCTTTCAAAAGCCTCGGTGTCTCACTAGGTTTTAAAGGAGCCATCCAATGGACTCCAATGACTATTGTGATCAAGTTTGGTTGATGAGCATCTTTGATATGATGAGAATCTGCCAGATACTATCTCAAGTGGGGACCAGCCAAGGACTGTTGTTTTCAATTTCTGCCAATTGGCAAAGTAGTTTCAGAGTAGAAGATATTTGAATGCCTAAGTAAGGTCGAATATTAAATTAGCTTCCCGTTGGATGGTATGCAGACAAGATAGATACTATTTTGAAATTGGAACATCCAAGGACTATTTTGACTGCAATTGGTCCAGTGAAAATCCTTCTGGTACAATGTTTAACTTTGTCCCCCTTTGGCGGTCATCTTGTATTAGCTAAAGATACGGCAGACACTATTTTGAAAAGGGGCCATTATTTGGCAATCGTAACAAGTTTGGTCTAATTGGCTAAGGGGTTTCAGAGGCAACGTTTGAATGAGTTTTCCCATAAGATCCAATTTAAAACTATATTCCCAGTTGGCGGTTATATTTGATTAGAAGTAGACATGACGGTTTTTTTTTCACATTGAACCAATCGAGGACTACCATGACTCTGCGGTTTCTGGGTAGGATATATTTGAATGCAAAGTTAGTCGACAACGGACACAAAATAATGGCAAAAGCTCAACCTGGCTATATCAGGATTGTAGAAAAGAATATCAGATTGTGCATGCTACGGTAGAGTTAAAGGATGACGTGCAGATGGCTTAAATTCAATCGACTAGCTATGCTGACAGAATTTGAAATTGAATCCAAGATGTACCCGTACCCAATATACGCATTCCAGAAACAGATTCAGTTTACACATGAATTTAAGAATAAAATATTGTTTCTTCCGAGCAGATTGGTACTCTTATCACAAGATTTGATTCAAGCTAAATGAAAGAAGAAAAATGAGATTTTGAACATAGAAGATAAAAAAATTCTTTTAGATTTGCACCGGCAAATGATGAACCCAAAGGGCAGCCGCTCGCCATTATTACTTTCTAAAACCAGATTTTTTATACAGAATGCAGGTTTAAAGTTATATACACGGAAACTACCGTCAATCTAATTACCACCCATATCATGTGATGAAATGTCTTCTGTTTTATATATCAGATTAGTCCTACATGTAATGACAGGAAAATGGCATAGTCGCATTTTGACACATGATGAGGAGGATGACCTGCTAGTATGTGCAAGCGAACATTCATTCCTCTATAATGATGACAAAAGTCTGGTTGGTTGAATGAGGGTCGAGCATAAGTCGTACGTGAATCGTAAAGAGATCGAGAATGGTCGAATGTTAGTAGGGTTAAATCGAGTAAAGGTCGAGTGGACATCGTGAGCTAGCTCGATCAATGAATTTTGTGACGTTGGTCGGGATAAAACAGCATGGTCGAGTTGATCGAGTTGGTCTGATCGGCGGTGTAAACCTAGCATTAAAATGGTGATATCATTTTTTTAAAAGTACTCAAAAGACAAAGGGCTACTACTCTAATAGCTTCATTGAAATGCCTAATCAATTGTTCTACAGAATAAATTACGTACTAGTGCATTACGTTTATCTTTGTTGACAATTCTATTTGAAATTTCCTGTATTACTTTCCAAGAATAGTTTATATCGTCTAACGTAGTTCTAGATGCACAGAATGTATATCGGAGAATGTAATTTTCTTTAAACTTTGTAGGAGTCAGGTAGATCCGACCATCACTGTTGATTAATCTGAGTAAAGCTTCATTTCTTTCATTATTGCCCTTAAAACGAAAAAAGAATGCAGTTTGATGAGCAAATTAACAAATAAATTTGATCAGTGCAAATGAATAAAGATGGCGATGGTTTAAAACCTTTACATTTTTTCCATTATCGTATCTTGTCAGATTGTTGAGACTTGAAAACCAAGAAAAACGCGAAATTATGGACCCTTTATTACGATATCATTTCATAATGAAATATGTAATGAACCTTTTTAGCTCACCTGACCCGAAGGGTCATGTTAGCTATTGCCATCACTTGACGTCCGTCGTCTGTCGTCCGTCGTCTGTCCGTCGTAAACTTTTTCAAAAATCTTCACTTCTGAAACCACTGAACCAATTTTCACCAAACTTGGCCTGAATCATTATCAGGGTATCCTGTTTCAAAATTGTATCCGATGAGTCCGAGGACCAAACAACATGGCTGCCATTACTAAAAATAGCATATAGGGGTAAATTGCTGTTTTTGGCAAATAACTCGAAAACCGTTACAGATATCAAAAATCTGACATGGGATAAAAGTGATCAGCATGGCAAGATCTACCCGCCTGCAATTTTGAAGAAAATCTGATTACCAGTTTTGGAGTTATTGCCCTTTTTCCGGAAATTTTTCAAAATTTTAATATTTTTTTAAATTTTTTATCAAAGAAACTTTAGCAGATAGAGGTCAATTTTT